>JADHYT010000324.1:0-25088 GCA_027604725.1 Entophlyctis luteolus
CACCTTTGATTTTGACTTTATCTCCGTTGGCAACTTCGAGATAATCATCAGTCTCTTTGAAGGTTACAAAAACACTTCTATTCGCACAATAGTGACTTGTTGCCCCACTATCTTTGATCCAAATATCTGTTTGATTTGAACCATTTGCTGAAAATGCAAACTCAGATTTTCCTTTTTCTTTGCATAGTTTCCAGCCTTCTGCACTTTACTCTTACAGAACTTCATAATGTGTCCTTCTTTTCCACATTTGAAACATTTTATTATCCGTTTTTGGTTTCCGCTAGAATTTGGAAAATTATTTCCATTCTGTTCGGACTGAAAAGAAACATTTTTCAATTTGTTTCTTCCATTCTCAGAAGCTAAATTATGCTTCATATCCATCTCAATTTCCATGAAGGATCGGATAATTTTTTCTTTGGTGAGTGAATCTTCTTGAGTTTTCAATGCAGTCACGATTTGACTCCATTCTCCAGTCTTAGGCATAGATCTCAACAGCATCACTTGGTGAAGCTTATCCCAATCAAGGGGTCCACAATCCTTCAGGTTTTGAATTGCAGAATTAATGTTTGCAACATGAACCAACCTTAACAGCACTGATGCAGCAGATTGACTCATGAAGTGAGATCTCAACACCTCAATCATCTTATACGCTGATGGCTCATTTCCAACCATTTTTAGTGCATCATCACTCATCTTATTCACCAAAAGAGATCTGACACGAATATCATCCCTGGAACGTGTCAAAGCCTCCTTCTCCCTCTGGGAACGTGCAGAATCAGTTTCCCCATCAGGTTTGATTGAATCTTCTTCCCGAAGAATTATGTACAGCAGATCTCGTGACTCAAGATATAATTTTATCTTAAGATAAAAAGACGCCCAACTCTCTGCAGTTGCATCAAACACAGGCAAACCTTTGCAGGGTTCATCAGAACTCATAATTACGCATAAAGCTCAATGGTTTGAATAAGGTGCTGATAAAGTTTGGTTTTCTTTTTCTGGGTTAATTTCTGTGTGAGATCTAAACAGAAAAAGAATAGAGTTGTTTGAAACTGCATTCTACTGTATGCCCCTTTAATACTCAATAAAGGGATTACATGCAGCAGACCTGCTCAAGAAAAAATTTCAGAAAAAACCCACAGCTAACAACTCCCAGCAGTTCCACTTAATAGAAGGCAGGGAAACATTCCACAATGTAAAAACCCTTCCTCACATTTAAAACTGAAGTAAGAAATAAAAAGAATGATATAAAATAAAATTCATTTTTTTGCAAGAAAAGAAGAAGGAGTGTCAGCGAGACAATCATCAGTTGAGTGCATTGGAATCTGGATCACACTGATTTTTTTTTGCAAGAGTTTTCAGTAAATTTTGTTGATTTTCTGAAATTATTGCAGCAACAGATGGAGGAATCTGGATCTAAAGATTTTTTTCCAACTTTTTTTTGGCATTGAAGGCTGGAAACAAAAAATTAACAAAAAAACAACAGATATCCAGGTTTTCACATTTTGCGGATTATCCAGATACCTGCCAGATAATCTGGCTAAATCAGTCTGTGCCAGATTGATTTGCTGGATTTTTTTGCATCTGGCACTTGCCAGATAGTGTACAGATCTACCTGGCAATTTTTTTACTCAGTGGATGCATTGCTGGATATTTTGCCAGATTCACCAGATACCAGATGGGATCAGGATACAAAAAAGAATTGCTGGATAGGATCCTGGATATCTGCCTGATACATATCCAGCAAACAAACTATATGGAGAACAGTTTCAGGAGCACTCATCCGAAGGAAGGGATGACTAGTTTGCTAAACCCAGTGCATTATGTGAATTAAAAGAGTCAAAAGTCATATTCAAATGAGCCACATAAAGTCAAACATAAAGCCAAAATCGAAAATATTGACCAAAAGGAAAAAATGCACACAAGCACATAAGGCTCACTTATTCGGAACGAAAACATTCAAATTCCAGCGTGCAATATCCCTTGCATCAATGGCGGCTTGGGTGAGCATATTAAGCTCAACGCGAAGTTGATTGCAGAACGAGTCGAGACGTAGGTCATTCGGGTCATAGCCAAAAGGCTGCTCTATCTGATTTGCGATTGACTCGATACCTAGTAGAGTGAATGAAGCAATCACAATGACGACAATCGCGAGCCATCTTTAAGAGCTATTAGCGATGAAGTCAAAAAAAAAAAAAAAAAAAGAAAGAAAGAAAGAAAGAAAACAAACCCGAGAATCTGAGGAAGTTGAAATGGCAGGGCCAGCATAAACAATGTCAGGATGTGCTTAAGATGGATGGAGTATGCGAGGGGGATGGGCGTATTGCGGATGCGCTCAAAGTTGGACAGACATTCGAGGAGACCCGCGATGCAGTTGTTCATGATCGTCTTTGGCGTCGCTTCGATAATTTCTAGAAAACAGAGGCAGTGGTTCACGATAATTGCGACTAAGTTGCAACTTACTCTTTTCCTCAGCGACGCGTACATACTCGGTAAGCAGCATCGCAATCTCGACGGGAATGTTAACGGTAGTGCTGTCAAGAGACGATCCCGGGCGGAACTTGGGGACATGCATGAGCAAGTGCGCAAGGTCTTCGTGCTTGGCATGAAAAAAAAATTCCCAATTTGGAACTCCATCCAATAATAACTAAATTGAAACCTGATGTCCAAGCTGGTCGCGCAGGTAGTGTTTCGTGGACACCGCAAACGCGAGAATCAGATTGATGGCGCCTAACTTCTCGGCTTCATTCTGCTGGTTGCCTTGCGTGTTTGTGGAGCACTGTCAGCAACGCTTAGCATATAACAAGGAACATAGTGCTGGGATCTCACCCAGATTGCACGCGACAGATTTCGCGAATGTGATACAAGGGTCGACCAGACCTTGCGGGCTTCCCAGTAGCGGTCGTACGCAGCGTTTGTGCGATAACCCAGAATAAGCGCGAGGACTAGTGGCAGGAATGAAACAGATGGGTCGATATGGAACACAGCACTTCCTCTCGCAAGGGAGTCAGCACTTACCGAAGGATATAACGGTGATGAGAGCCTGTGAGTTCGGGAACAGCGTCAGCCACCCAGACAGCATATAGACACAGGTCCATGCGGCGCCCCACAGCGAGAAGAAGACAGCGGGTAGAAAGACGTTGGAAAGAACGGATCCGCGTAAGGTTAGGAAGTTGAACCAGGATTCGGAGAACTCATTGCCCTCCTGCTCGGTGCGGATGTCGGGGGTTTCGATAGCGAAACTTCCGTTGTTACCGTTGCCGTTGCTGTTTTCGACGGTGGTAGCAAACGATAGGCTGCTCATGCCGCGCAGCACGTAATTGCGCGGCGTGCCGCCCGCCGACTGCTGCCGGCGCATCGGAGGGGTTGACATGTCCATGATTAACTGAAGAACAATGCCAATCGGAATTCCCGCAATTCATTGCCTTGTTTTGGACGTCTGAGACAGTAGTCAATCCCTTGCAGAACTGGCAGCAAATATCTATCCGTTAAAAACCTAGTTTGTTAACGTGAGGTGCGTGAAAGACATTGCAGCGGATTGCCTAAGCACCGCATCCCGAATCAGACACCGAATAAGTACAACCCGACACACAGCGCAGTGACACTGAGGACCAATTCTAGAATCCGTGAAGATGCTTGGTTCGATACTCGATTAATTGATGGCCCAACGGAACTTATGTCTGTGATTTTCAGGTTTTTCGGACCGCCGACCTTCTTCAAATTTAAACACAGAACCTGAAGTCAAGTTTTAACAGCGTTGTTTCCTTCCCAGCAGATCGGAAGAGTCAGAAGCTTGCTAGAATACGTAATCGTGGGGAACATTCTCGCGAGCGACAACAGTACGCGCACTTGTGTGCATGTTGCCGCCGTATACGCCACGGTCTGTGGATTTCCGTCGCTGTCATAGTTGTTCATCTTAATCGCGATTCCCATTCGCCTTACTTTTCGGCGCCCAAACCTCGTAAGTAAACAACCCCAAGCGCTTATCAGAGCAGCCACTCTTTTGGCAACATGAACCCAAACATGGCATGCGCGAGCAACGTGGCGATTCATGCGGGCTCGCTGTTGTGTATTGCGTAGCTGATAGTGGCGACCACCCGGACGCTAACAGCAGCTTCGTCCTCTTCGCCTTCTTCATACACCAGCGTTCTCTGCACCGACATTGTCGACATCGCAACCTCATAAACACCCACCAGCGGCTCTTCGGACGCTGAATATGCACAACGCGATCCGTGCTTAAATGAACTCATGCCAAGGGTCTGAGAATGATATCGTTGAACAATTCGCTGGTATTGCAGGAGCACGCTGCTATGCTGTTTAATAAGCAAAAAGTCTTGGGTAGGACAACTTTATTTCAGCGATTCAGGGCTTCATTGCTTTAAACGAAAATGGGATCGCAGAGTGTTGACTGTGGGCAATTTTTGGTTCCTTTATCTTGTGTTTATTCTGATAGGAAGTAGAATTTTACTGTGCAGTTACATCTTCGCACTTTGGTCTTATTGTTGGATATTAGTCGGATGACCATAAGATTCATGTTCTGACAGCAGCGTCACTGCGGGATATTACCACCAGATCAATTTTTGAAATTAAATTTATGGAGAGGAGAGTCCTGTAAGGGAATCTTATTTGGTTTCTATATGCCGGAGCAAAGAAGCAGTTTGAATGACAGACTGGACTGGACGGTGATAATACAAGCTAGATTCTTATTCAGTGCGGTTTCACCGTAATCAGAAATTGGTCTTGGAACGTTTTCTCTTTGTCATTGTTTTTTGGCACAGAAATTTCTATTTGACGTTCCGCGCGTGCGTGGAAGGAGCAACACACAATGCCGGGAAAGACCTCATCACCGAAAGCATTCTCATTCTTCTCATCGCCATCCTCGTACTCATGCGTTGCTGCAATACTGGTGCTGCTATCTGCGGCGGGCGGCGCCAACGGCAAGTTCTACAAGGCCCAATGCGGCCACTACAACATGCATTTTTCTGATGCGGCGATCGCGGCGACACTGGACTGCGATTATGCTTACCAGACGGCGGCGGGTGACACGTGTGGCAGCATTAGCGCCAAGTTTGCAATGGTGAGTGCATGGGGCGTCTGTTCTCTCTCGGCGACTCTTTGGCGTCATCTCCAAAATTTTTTCAAAATTTTGACCTTGCGTTGTTAACAACCCCAATGTTTCAATGCACAGAGCGCGGAGTCGTTCGCGCAGATGAACCCAAATGTGACGTGCGCCAGCGGCGTGGAATTACCAGTGGACTCGCTTGTGTGCGTGGCGTCTGCTCCGGACGACACCTCCGGTGACACTTCCTCATCAAACTCCTCATGCGTGGCTGCATACGTGCTGCGGAGCACCGACACGTGTGATACTGCAGCTGCAGCGTTCGGCCTGTCGCCAACTACACGTGTACTTCTGAACCCTAACCTCGATTGTCTGGACAAAGGCGTGGCGACCGGCCAACCGCTTTGCTTGGAAGCAAACTACACCAATTCCGAGACTGTGATTGGAGGTCCACCTGCCGTGAACGCGTCCGTGAGCAACTTCACGATTGCCGATACATGCAACAGCACCGCAACCGTCAACGCGACCGCCATCTTGCTGGAAGGGAAAAGCAACGCCAACAGTACCAGCGGCGCCGCTTGGTGCGTAGACTTTGTCGCCATGTATGCGAACGTGAGTGTTTCGCAATTTGCCGACTGGAACTCTGGAATCAATTGCTGGAACTTGACTGCAAACGCCAACAAGACCGTGTGCGTCGGGTCGAACTCCACAACGGCTGCCGTTGTTGCAGCGGCGACCGTTAGCACCGACACAACTTCTTCAGTTACTTTTGCAACAAGCACTGCTGAGGATCCGATAGCGACAACGACAACGACAACGACAACCTCCACAACCTCAACCACAACCACATCTACAACCACAACTACTGAGACAACCACCACGACCACGACAACAACCACTACGACCACAACAGAAGCCGCGGCCGCTGGTGGAAGTAGCAGTGGATCCACGGGTGTGTGCGCAGGGATCATTGCGATAGCAAACTCGTACTCAGCGAGCAACAGTGCCACGGACGCGCTGAATCTGCACAACGCCATCCGCTCGTACATGAACCAATACGATGGGAGGAGCCTGAACATGCTGTCGTGGAACGACGCGCTCGTGAGCCAGGCGTACGTGGACGCCGTGTATGCCGTCGACGCGAGCTGCACAACCACGCATAATCCGAGCTTCGGCGTCGCGCTTGCAAAGAGTCTTGGCTGGGGTGACTTCATCAGCGCGATCCAGAGTTTCGTCGAGTATAACGATGGCGCAGGAACCGAATGCGATCAATGTAATATTTTCCCTTAAACTGCTTTTGTTTATTCACTCTTGGCAATTCAGACCTGGCAGACAACTCGATCACAAACCACTTTGCATTTATTGTCGGTGGATACTCGAACGTCGGATGTTCCGAGGCAACATGCTCGACGGGATCCGTCCTTGTCGGATGCGATTACAACTAATCCCTATGCGCCTCTTTTCTTCTCCAGACTTAACTAGCAGCGTTTTTCTTTCTCATACTTTACGTGCTGCATCGTTTTTGTTGCCGTATGCCTCATCGTAAAACTTTTTTCTTTTGATTTGTCATTTCCCGGCGGAAGGGAGGCGGTGCCCCCAACATGCGGTGATGTTTTGTTGGGTATGTGATGCGCACAAGAGGTGTCATAATAGAAATGTTGGCTCTTCGATAAATCGCAAATCTTTATTGCAAGTTACTCAGATGTTGGCTTTGAAACAACAACAGTGAATGCGAGGCCGTCATAGCCCTTAGATCCGACGGTTTGCAGCACTGACGATTGCACGTGCGGGGAGACGGCAATGGCCTGCAGGAACTGCTGGACGCCACGGACACGGGAGTCGGTGGGGTTTGGGTCGCTGATCTGGCCTTGGCGCACAACATTGTCCGAAACGATCGTAGTGCCAACGTTCGCAAGGTGCAGACAGAGTTCAAAGTACTGGGCGTAGCCTGAGTTTAAATGCGGCGCGGCGCGTCAAGATCGAACAAGCAGCCCACACCACTTACCCTCTTTGTCGGCATCCAAGAAGATAAAGTCGAAAGTCTGGCCCTCATTAATGAGTTCTTTGAGGCTCTGGACAGCGTCCGCGACGCGGATCTGGACTTTGGATTCGTCAAGGCCCGCTCTCAGCAGATTCTCGCGGGCAACACGTGCATGCACCGGGGAAACTTCGAGGGTGACGATGGGCGGGAGTGAGAGAGGGTTAGGGTCGGCGTCCGCGGCGATGGTGACGCGATCAGAGCCAAACTGGCCGAGGCCGAGGCCTGCTGCGAGCCACAGCGTAGAGTAGGCGGCGAGAGTGCCTATCTCGAGTACACGGCGGGCGCGCGTGGCGGTGACCATGAGCTGCAGCCACTTGCCCTGTGCGGCCGAGACGCTGATCTGCGGGAGGCCGTGTCGCTCGTGCGATGCCAAGGCAGCGGCGAAAGGCGCGGCGGCGGACGTGGCCTCTGGTACGAGTAGCCCGCAGGTATATTCGTCGCAGGCGCCCCAGGTGCGGCCGTCTTTGCTGCTGCTGTGGCTGTGCGTAGTCATATTGAACCGCAGCTGGTGATTCGAATCAACTTGGCAGACTCGCCAACTGCGCACTCGGAAGCACGCGCGCATTAACATGACGTCAGCAAAACTCACGCGCTAGCAATCAACTGCAATCTGATACGTGGATTCTTGCGGAGTGTGATGCAGGCTATTTGAGACTGTTTGAGAAAGGATTGAGTGCGCGAACTAGCAATGCCCATCGACGTGGAAGCCCTCAAGAACATCGTTCGCCCGCCCTTCGATGCCGCTGCGGACTCACCGCCAGGCACTTACTTCCCTGCCACGGCCGACGCCCATTTGATCTATTCCCGCTGCTGGAAGGTTGTGTGGCGGCACCAAAGACATATCCACACCACGCTAAACCCTCTGTGCACGTGCTTTTATTCAGCCTGCAGGCACCATCAAGGCTCGAATCATCGCAATCCACGGGCTTGGTGACCACATCTCCCGTTACGATGTGGGTGAGAACATGTATGTGATTGATCTTAAACAACCATTTCGGACTCGCTCCAGTACGTCTTCTCCGCCTTTGCTGCCAACGGATTTCTTGTGAAAGGACTTGATTATCGTGGGCACGGCCGCACTGTTTTCAAGAACAACGGCGTCCAAGGCTACACCTACTCGTTCGAGCAAGTTTACCAAGATCTTCTGCAGCTGGCAGCACTGCCTCTCGATGGTATTGACGAAAGCGGTCTCCCCACTTTTGTCGTGAGTTCCTCCATCTCATCCTGTGTATATTTCGTTGAGCCTTTTCAGTTTGGGCACAGCATGGGCGGCCTGATTGCGTTAGGGTTTGTGGTTGCCCATGCATCCAGCATCCCGAACCTGCGTGGAGTCATTTCGCAAGCTCCAGCCATTGGGACTGGCAAGCCAGTGTCAGCATTTGTGCAGTTCGCAGTAAAGTTGGTCGGCAACCTGATCCCAAAGGTGCAGCAGAACAACAACCTCGACATCGAGGGAGTCTGCTCATCGCAGGCGGTGGTGGAAGCCTACCTGCGCGACCCGTTGACCCATCCGTACATCACGTTTCAACTTGCGCGTGACATGTTCATGACGAGTGACAATCTCTTCGCAAGCGCAGGAGACTTCCAACTGCCAGTTATAATGTACCACAACGAGCTAGACGTTTTGACGAGTGCCGTGGCATCCAGCACCTGGTTCGAAAAAGCTGGCAGCAGCGACAAGACGTACAAGTTGTTTCTGAAGGAGGATATGCTGGGCCATGAACGTGAGTTGACTTCTACCCAAACTCTCTAACATTTCCTTTTGTTCAGTTCACAATGAGCCAAGTGTCAAAGATGGAATTATTTCCGATTACGTTGCGTGGATCAATGCTCGCTTGTGATGGAATTGCACACTTGTGTGTAAGAAGGGGGAGTTCTTGTTTGTTGAAATCTGTGTGCCGACTGGATGATTAAAGTGCTTAATTCCAGTCTCAAGACAATTGCACTCTGGCACATTTCCCCGACTCCGTTGGCTTCTAATCTCGCTTTTCTGTTCTTCACATTGAGATTTTGCAGCCAGCAACAATATCAAATTACAGATGCACCCTTGGCCACAAGGTGTAGGAAAACTCATTTGATCTGCCTTGAAAATTTATCTGTTTGGAATGCCTAAAGACATCTTATTCACATTGCACCACAGCGATTTTGCATCACAAATGGCGGCGGTCATTGTTGAAGCGAAAATTTTTGATTTAAAACATCTGATGGGATTAACCACCTTCTTTGACGAAACAATGTTCAACCCGCCATCAATTCTCCAGAACTGTGCAAACATCACCAACAACTAGGAGAGCAGGGGACTGGACATCAGATGAGGCCACAACTGACGCGATTGAGCTCAAAGTCGCCTTGAGGACCCTCTGATCTTTGCAAGATCCTCTTTCAATCACGGCAGCTGGCATTTCCAAAGGATATCCTTTTTCGATCTGAGTTTTGAGGCAATCATCAGCATGTAATATGCTGCGCAAAAAGAACGCATACCATTAAGTCAGAAAGCCCTTTCATGCGTGCGATTGGCATGAATACAACTGTTGTACGCATGGTGGTACCGGCGACAAATTCCGGCACATCGGGCCATGCACCACGCTCTCCCCTGGCGGTGAGGACGAGCACACTGTCACTGACGCCCTTGAAAGTGGCGGGGATGTTTGCGGATGCTAGGACGCCGTTCGCGCTGCTGACACCGGGGACGACAAGCACCCGGACACCCCTTGCGCGGAAGTGTACGAGTTCTTCGCCGCCGCGCCCAAACACAAACGGGTCGCCGCCTTTCAGGCGCACAACGTGCTTTGCGCCGGAAGCGATGGCGTCCAAGCACATGTCGTTTGCCGCGTCTTGCGCCGAATCGCTCTGCCCCTTTTCCTTCTTTGGCACGAATTTGATGTTTGCATTGTGCGGGAGTAAATCAAGAATTTCGGGCGACACCAGAACGTCCGATATTATAGTGTCAGCACTAAAAAGATGTTGGAGAGCAGCAATAGTCAGCATCGTCGGGTTCCCTGGTCCTGCACCGACAAGAGCAATCGTTGGAGATTCGATTTTCAGGTTAGTCGAAAGTGAAGGGATGGTAATGTTCGCATTTTCAGCCCTTTTCGAACTTTCATCGACTTTCGCAATCATCGATGAGTTGTGGTTTGTTTGAGCCGTTGTTGGCGTGAGTGCGCGATAGACGAATTGATAAGTGAATGCAAAAAGAAAGGATAAGACAGCTTGGAGAGATCCAGCAGGAGACTGCAGGATGCGATATAGAAGCTTCGAATGCGATGGCTTTGGTACGGGCTCTCCATTTTTGAACGCATCCACCAGACGGTCGGAGTCTTTCTCATCAATGTCGGCCATGTCGTCAAATGACCATTGGTCGCACAGATTTGACATCCAGGACATGCGCGTTTTGACAGTGACTTCAATGGGAAGCTGTTTGATGCGCTCGCGCAGAGCCGCGATGTTGGCCACAGCTTCCTGCGTGCGCTTTGGAAGGGCCTCGGCAATTAGAGTGCGAAGACGTGCGGCAAGCCGCGGGCCACCGCCATTCGTGGAAACTCCAACCTGTGAGAACCGTGAAGTTAAAGTAATAAAAAAGAAGGAAAAAAAAAAAAAAAAAAAAAAGAAAAAGAAACAGGAAGCGAGACCTGCACGCGTCCCTCAGTAACGGTTGCGACGAAAAAGAAGTCGCACAACTCCGGAACATCCGCGCAATTCACAGGTATTCGTAGAGCCCTTGCGCATTCGGCGATTGCACGGGAACGCGGGTCGTTAGTCTCGAGGCATGCGAGAACATAGTCGTAAGCATCTTCCGTGTGGGACGAGTGCTTAGGCTCAGCACTTGATACGCCGTTATCGTCGCTGGTAGTTGCGACAGGTGACAATGCTTGCGTCGAGCGGATAGTGAGGTCGTCAATGCCAGAGAATTCAGCATCAAGGAAGGTGAACTCGCTGCGGGCGAGACGCGCAAGTAGGTCTTCGCAAAGGGAGTCTTTACGAGCGAGAACGGACACGCAAGCGCCGGCGGCGAGGGCATGGCGTACACGCGACGCGGCTTCTTTGTTGCCGCCAACGACGAGGACGCGCCGGCGGTGCAGACGCAGCGACACCATCAGGCCGTGGCCGCCAGCGGAGGTGGCGTGCGGAGAGTGGAGCATGGGCTGCGCTTGTCCTTGGTTTAAACCCAACATATTCCATCCCACTCCGACACTCGCAGCAGCTCACACATCCAACGAACGGGCGTCTCGTCCGCAACCTGTCCGTCGGCCGATCGCAGTCGATGTTAAACCAACTTCGAGAGATGTTCTGCCGTTCACAAACCTAAGACGTCGGTCGACAAATCAGCGATGCGATGGCCTTGAAAGCAGAATATTCGCATCCAAACTGCTCTTTGATCGTATTTTCCCGTTAGCACATAGATTCCACCTTGGAACTAAAATCGATAATCCCCATCAGCGACTGCACTGCATGTTGGCGACAGCCATCAAGGGCGTGTTTGATTTCTGACTGCAGAACTTTTTCTGGTGGCACCACAATTTTTTAACTACACAGATAACCCCAAAAAAATTTCTTTATTTGCATTGCATAGCCACCGGTATAATAGTAAACAACAGGTACTTCATCGTTTCCGTACAGACTCAAACAATCGACATGCAAATTCAAAAACGCATTCGAGAAGCGTGGGCTGAAAGTATAGGACCACCACAGGGAATAATACAACATCAATATCCAGTGCGACGGCGGAAATGAAGTCCAGCCAGACTGAATATAAGCCCATCATTCCGTACAGGCAGTTGTATATGGCGCTTGGCGCATAACAGATAACTATTGCCAGGGTAGTTGCGACGGCCATATGGAGCGCATTTTTCTCGAAATCTTCTGTGCTCTTGCCCGGAATGACTTCTCCTCGGTGGACCACAAATTCGTCAGAGCTTTCGAGTGGTAGGAATATATTGACACGTGTATTTCTGCGCACACTTCGGTAAATTGTGAAGTACACGACCGATACGAACAGAACGACGACAAGATAGGCCACCATGAATATCGCACTGAACCAACTCTTGAGCTGGGGCAAAAACGGGGACTCGGGAGGAGCGATGGTAAAGAAGACGGTAAAAACTAAAGAAAACAAAGTAGCTAACGAAAGACAGGTTGCAGCTTGAGGAATGGTTATGTCGTGATTCTTAAGTAGCTTGCAATATCGCTCGAGGGCTAGCAGCGCATGACCACAGAGGACGAAGGTGACAAAGATGTAGTGGAGACTCCCGAGAGACTGGATCACGCGCACGGAGCAGTCGAAGGACTGGCATGTGTACACGTCATTCCGGGCGATGTAAAGGGAGGTCAGTGCGAGGCGGACAATGGCGGATCCGTCGAGACAGACGAACAGCAGCAGCAAGATGCTGCCAAGACGGACGGAAGGGAGGAGCAGCCTGTGGCGGAAGCGCAGGATAGCTGCAAGGACGAGAGAGTTTGCGAGGATGCCGACGACCAGGACAACGATGTTGACGAGGACACGGGCGAGGGTGAGCGAGGCAGCGGCGGTGTCCAGCTCGGACGGGGCTGGCTCTGTGTCGGCGGCCATCGATGGAGGCGGCGGGCGGCGGGCGGCGGCACAAACGCCAAGACTGAATAAATCAATCGGGACGGGGCGGGGGAGGGCATCCATCTCCCCGGCATCAGCCAGCCTTGTCTTGGCAAAACCAGACGGTGATCACGGACCGACCAGTTCGTCCCTCCGCTTCCTCGTGTCCCTGATGCCACCACCGCGCCTTCTGATGATGGATGCCTCCCTCCCTCATCATCATGCCATCATGCCATTATGCCATCATGCCCTTAGTCTCCCCTCCTCCCTCCCCTCCCCTCCCCACACACACACACACACACACACCTAATTCTTGCTTCCAATCTTGCGCCATCATGTGCATAAGAAAACATCTCATCCATCCATCCATCCACCAGTCATGTGTCATCCCAATCCCCTGCATTTGCTCATCACGTGTCACGGCTGCTCGCCGCAGACACTGACACCACCCGTCCGTCGCGTTCTCGAAGCCGCACCTCCACTGCCGGCCACCCCTGCATTAGCGTTCCCGCCCCGACCACCTCCCCACCAATCACAAGCGTATGCTCTAGCAACGTTGCGCCATCGCGCATCTCTGCTCCAGACAATAGCCGCGAGTCCGTCGCCAGCGTGCACCGCTTACCGATGCGCAGAGTGTTGAGCGTAAAGTATCCTTTGCTGTTGATGTGCCCCACCACGCTTGCGCGGTCAATCACTGAGTGGTCGCCAATGCTGACAAGATCTGGCTCCGTCATCATCGGATCCCCGCCTGTCGGATACAGGCACACCTGCGCCCCAATATCGCAGCCCAATGCCCGGAAGTACTCCACGAGATACCACGTCCCGCACAGGTGGTTGTGTACCTTGTCTATGACTCTTTGTACGGATATCAACACCTGCCATCGCTGGCAGTGAGAAGACTTGTCCCAGTCAAACGAACCGCTGTGCAACTTGCCCATAAGCAGCCACTTGGTTGAGATCACTGCGGAGTACGCCGCGCACACCACCGTTCCGTGACTCGCCACAACTCCTGTGATGAAGACAAGGATTCCCAGTGACTCCAAGCTGATTCTCGGTTGCGCCAACAGCACACCCGCCATCGCCGCTGGCGACTCTGACTGCACTTCAAACAGAGTTCCTGCCGCAAAAATCCCCAACAGCGGCACAACCGCCCACAGGACCGCTTGCACCGCCGCAAGCAGCGTGTTATACAACACAATGAATGCTTCGCTGAACACCAGATACGGTGCCTGCTTTTCGTAGAATGCCCGTCCAAACGGTTTTACGGAAGGCATGCACTCAGCCTCGGCAGAGCCCTTCTCCCACAGTACCGCGTCGCCGCCACGGGATCCAACCCACACTGACCCTGGCGGATAGAAGCCGTTCTTCCTCAGTAGTGAGCCGGACCCGATCGTGGCATTCTTGCCGATAACCACGCCGGGTAGCACAACGCATCGGTCCGCAACCATGGCGCCGGGACCAATGTCAATGGCACGCGACTCGACGGCGTCCGAAAACACGAAGCTGCTGCGCGACCCGAACACCGCGTCGTCCCCGACTCGCAGCAAGTCCAGCTCCACGAGCTTCATTGGTGTGCCCGGCCAGTACACACGGCGCCCGACTTTAGCGCCCAACAGTCGGTATAATGTTGACACTCCTTCGTAGTGCCGTCCAAGCAGGTCATACACGCCGTAGAACTCCCCATTATCCACCAGCGCGTCCATGAGCCACTTGCGCCAGCAACTTCTGTCGTTGTCCTGTTTTTGCCCTGCCTCAAACACGCCAATTATATTCCTCTTGACGAAAATAACCGCTGCAACTTGCAGCCACGGGCTGACAGTGCTGTTCACGACTGCACCCAGCAGATAAATTCCTATTCGGAAGCTTTGCTTTTGGTGAATCATCAACTGGCCAAACGACGACACTGCCTGGCGGACCGACTTCTGATTTCCGAAAAACGGAAACTGGACCAGCCAGTACATGACTAAGATCCACGGAATAGACGCAAAAAGCTTGACGCAAGTAATCACTGGAACACACACAAGCAATAGATCCCATATCCGCGGCATGCGCGCGCCCGTCGATGCAAAGATTTTGTATTTTTGAGAAGACTCGTGCAACTCATGTGAGGAGCTCAATGGAGGCAAAACAGTGTTGGCAGGAATTGAAGAACCAGCCGCAATGCTACAGTTGGCATTCAAAACGCAGTTGCTACCTTGAAAAGACAAAAGAAAAAAAAATAAAAATAAAGAACAAGGGTCAAAACCAATTTCCCAACACGACATGACATCTACCAAGAACGACAGGCTTCAGAACCATGAGACCCGGCTCCATAGAGAATGCCTTCAGCGCAGACGTGGCAACAATGCAATCAGGATAAATTCGAATAAGGTCAAATTCACGCAAAATTGTGTCTGGGTGGATCTGTACATTCCAGCCAATTTTGGCTCCCAATACGCGGAAATACAAAAGCTTCGTAAATTCGCAAATCGAAAATATGCCTGGAGCGAAAATCAATTGAATTTGGTGCACAAGCCACCATCGCAGATAGTATGACCCCCACAGTGGGTACCTGAGGGCAACACTCTAATTTCAAAAAATGAAAATGAAGAAGCAAATGGTTCACCTTCCAGGCCTATACCGCCCTATAATCAGCCATTTGGAAATTATTACAGTCATTGGGTCAATAATGCTCATAATTAGCGTCGTGAAGGCAAAGGACATCAGAATATTCAGGATAATAACTGCAGAGCCCTTCAAGCTTCCGCGCGGGGCATCGCTGAAGTAGAAAACTGTGTCCTTGAGAAAGCAAATGGCGTGGGTGAAAATAAGATAAAAACAGCTTGTGCGCAGAGGCCGCAGCAGAAAAAGCGGGAGCAACTGAACACACAAAGCAAGAAAGGATGTTTGCGATTTCGAATTCACTTCTTCTTCGTCTTCCTTCGTGTGCGGATTCACGACCGTCAGGATCGTGTCAGCGCTGCCGAGCTTGAACGAGTCAGGACTTTGCGAAATCAACTTCGCCAGCGCAGCCGCTGTCCGGCATTCCATAACGTCGATTGGTTTGACTTTGATTCCGTGCCGAGTCCTTCGGCAGAAATGTCAGCAATTGAATTTATTTCCCACATGGCAGCTTCGTCCTCACCGCAAGATCCCGACAAGTTTCCCCACAGAGAGTGAGCTGCCTCCCAATTCAAAAAAGTCGTCATTCTTTTTTGGCAGCTTTGCGAGTGCAAGCACTTCTTTGTACAATTCAACAAGGCGTCGCTCAAGTACTGTCAAGTCCTCCCGGGTAATTTCCTCATAGAGTGCAAGACACGCTTCTCTGTCCACAAGTCCATTTGGCGTTTTGGGGATTTCAGGAACGACAGTGATACTTTGCGGCAAATGGTAATCGTGAACCTTGTCAGACAAGTATTTCAGCACCAGAGTGCTGCTGATCATTGAAGTTCCCGATATCAACACAACAACGTTTTCGGGGCTTTCAGAAAAAACAAAAACGTCGTGTTTGTAAGGCATTTGGCTGAGGATTTTCTGAAGATTATCAACGTTTGCGCAGGCCACGTATTTGCAGCTAATGGGAACCGACGAAGCTGTTCCTTTCACAGGGCAGACTGCATCGAAGGTTCGCTGCAACGGATGTGTCGTCTCTGAAATCTCAGGCAATCCCAATCTGTCAGCCAGCCCGATTCTCAGAGGCTTTCCGGAATGATTTTTCGGAATATCATTCATGAAGACAATCAGTTGAGGCCATTTCGACGCGTGCAGACTTGAAGACAAGAACCTGTTTGTTTTTTTGTTTTTTTTTTTGTTTGCCTCGCATTAGTTTTCGGGATCGACACCTGAAAGGGGTCTCACTTTTGAAGCTCGGATAATCCTACTCGGCAGTTGTCGTCCTTGCTGACGATTACAATGCCTGTGGTCTCTTGCAGCTCAGAATGCGGCGCAGAAAACGCCAGGGCGTTGGATACTTTCGGATGCTGCAAAACGGCGTCTTCAATTTCAACGGGCGAGATGGTTTCACCGCCACGATTTATAATTTCTTTGGATCTGCCAGTAATGTCTGGGAGAATTGAGAATGCGATCGCGCGGGCGAACACTCACATAAATACCCGTCAGCGTCCAGGAACCCCATGTCGCCGGTGTCGAAGAACCCGTCGCACGTGAAAGCTTCGCGATTGGCAGCGTCGTCGTCTTCGTAGCCGGCAAAGAGCGGTGGGCCGCGGACCATGATCCTGCCAATCTCGCCGGCCGGCATGCGGCGCGTCTCGAAGTCAGCGGCAGCGGCTGGCCTCATGATTGCGATTTCGGGGCCCACGGACACGCCGGAGCAGCCTGGTTTCTGCAGTGCGTACGTTGGGGGCGGCGACGCGATGGGCATGCACTCGGTCATGCCGTACGACGGGAGAACCACACAGCCGGAGAACATTTGCCGCAGTCGCATGGCCAGCGTGTGCGGGAGTCCGCCACCTGCGTTCGCAATCATGCGGATGCTGGTATGCAGACCGGCATTGCTGCCATATGCTGAAACCGTGGTCCCCGCAGCTCGCCGGGATTCATCGAGGAGCGCACATCCACGTTCGAGAATTGCCATATGCATGGTTGGAACTGCGTAGAACCACGTCGGGCTCTGGTTTTGGAGTATTTCCCAAAACGCCTGCGGATCAAATCCGGGAGTGACTATAACGGTGGTGTTACTGACTAACGGCGCTAGGAGGTTTCGTACGATTCCACCGACGTGAAAGAGAGGCATCATGTTTAGGTTGATGTCCTTCCCTGCCTTTCCAAATTTTAAGTGTGCTTGCAGCAAAAAACCTTTCTCACTTTCAGTTCCCAAGTATGTGCAACACACTTTGCGCCAACAATCAGCGTTTTCAGAGTATATGGCACCGTCTTCTTTTTTCCACTTGTTCCGGATGTTCGTAATATCATCACGATGTCATCTGGTTTTGAGTAATTTCTCAAATCTGGCAAGATGAAGCTGACAAAGCTTCTGTCGCGCGAAGGTGCACCATGTTTGAGGCTGGAACTGCTCTCGCATCTCGAAATAATCGATCGACGCGGCTGCTCAAGTATTAGCTTCCGCACAGCGGCCTATATAATGATGGCACTGACACTTTTCAAGATGGGTGGCACTGTCGCTTGCGAATGGATGGAGTCGCTTGAGTTTGCCAATACTTGAGGCTGGTATGATGAAAGTGTGAACAGGCCAGCATACGCGCTATCAGCTTTCAAGAGCACAACGGTGACTCCAACCGCAGTCAGAAGCTGGGTTAAGTGTTCCTGCGCGTTCCGCAGTTAGAGACAGGCCAAATTGAAACCCCGGTTCACCTTCTTTCTTCGGTGATCCACGATTACGACGCAAACTCTCAGAGACTGCAACTCAGCCAGCACTTCGTTATGAGTCAAGTGGTAGTTGATGGGTACAACGCAGCACGACGACATGACGGTCACCAGACATACGGCAAGCTCTGGGCCTTCCTCGAGCAGCACGCCGACGCGGGAGACCTGGGAGAGACCGGAGACGGGCAGCTGGCAGTCGGCGATAAAGCGTCGAAGTTTTGAGTGGGAGAGAGGCTTGCGGTTGTCAACAGAGCGGATTGCGGGGACGTCAGAGTCTCGCAGCACATCCAGCAGACAGTCGAAGGTCCCGGCGGATCGGGATATCTGTTCGCCGAGGAACGCGCTGCAAGGCGGCAGCATTGCATATTCGCTTTCGCTGCGAGGGGGGTGCAGCGTAGCGGGAGTGTCTGGACGATCGAGCGCGTCGCTGTCGTGTGTTGGGCAGCGATTTTCGTGCGCAGAAACGGAATTTTCCCCCACGCACCAGCCTGCGATTGGGGCACTCGCTGTCAGAATCACACAAAGATTCCATGAATCTGACGTTGCTACCTGCGGCCGGAGGGTGCTGGGCGCTCATCCGCGTCATCAGGATTTACGTTGAAATCGGGCAATCGCTTCCAGTTTTGTCGCATTCCGGGAATCCGTAACAACGCGCGCAATGAAAAGTACTAGTTTTCGAATATAGCTGCATGGCTCTTTTTCCATAATCGATGATGGGACGATTATGGCCTTTTTAATCGGCAAAAAACTAGCTCTTTATTCGCTGTTGATGCGTGTTTTCCAAATGCACAGTCAACCGGTCGAGGGTATGAGAACTACTAATAATCAGATGCGTAGCCGCCGCTGTCCATGTCGTCATCAGGCCACCATTCATTTTCGTAATCTTCCAGGTTCTCCAAATAGTCACCGAATGACGACGCTTCTTCATCTTCCCATTCCGAGTCATAATCCTCAGTGTCCAAGTCTGTCAGTCCTGGCGAGTACTTCAAAAAGCCATCTAGAATGGCAGATACAGGAACCGACACTGACGTTAACGACAGGACTGTTTCAGGCTCACTCTTCGATACAATGAGAGCATCCCACTTGAGGTAAGCAGAAACGACCTTCGGAATTATGTGGTCCACCTGGTGATTGCCAATGGAGGTCACTGAGGTTTCGATGTCGCGGACAATTCCGTTCGATATAGAAGCGACTCTTCCGAACTGAGTGATGGAATTTTCATCCGGGGCATATATCCGCGCTCCTGCTGTCTCTAGCAGGCTTTTCGAGTCCATAAATGATACATCGAGGCCGTCGAGCCGTTTTGTAAGCTCGTCCAAGTCGTCGTCGTCTTCGTTGACGTTAAACAAGTCCTCCCGCTCGTCGACGTCTGATGCCATTAACATTACACCCATTTGCGAGTTATCGGGCCAGGATTGACCGCCGTTATAGTAGTCTTCGAAAAAGATAGCTTTTATCCGACGGACCGAGCAGCGGGTGATGATGTGGACGGGGGGACATGAGTGATTGTGAGAGGAGGCCGGAATAAAGCGCAAGAATGCAGCGGCGGAATCGGCGGGGGATCTAGGTGCTCGGACGAGAGAGCAGCGCGCGTTGTGCTGATACGTTGTGTGCGTAAACGCTGGTGCACGTGAGTCCGGCACGAGCGTAAGATGCAGGCCAGCAACGGCGGCAAGGATGCGCGCGATACTGTAAGTACGGTGAGCGCGCGATAGCTGCAGCGTGACGGTGCGCACGCAGCTTAGTGGGATGTGTTCGTACACACGCGACACAAGCTCCGGCGGGAGTATGTCGATCATTTATGCACCAAAAACGAAGGGCGGAACGTGCACCGGAAACTTCTGAACGGGGAAGGTGCTGGGCACGTATAGAACTGTCCGGTATACTTTTCTGCGGCGCTCGTTATTCTGGCGAGTTGTTTGTTGGGCAGCTGGTGCTATAATTCATGAAGGCGGCCGTTTGAACTACAGCAGCGACGCATTCCACAAAATATCGAAAGCTGCCAGTCATCCAGCCGTTTTTGATAAGGAAAAATCGTCTGTAGTTCGAATGGATGGAGACAGTAAGTGCAAAGTTTCGAGCAAGTAAAACAAAGACTATTTGCCCTAAACAAACTGACTCAAACCGAATGAAATAATCAAAACCGACAAGAGACAAACAGCATCGAATCCTACACTTCCAGACGATGTTTGAAGTATGTTTGAAGTTGAGGACAGAGAGATGCATTGGCTCTGGAGACCCGATTGGTTCAACAGCTGGACTGTTTTCTGCAGTACAGGATACTTCAGGTCTAGAATGGGGTAATCTCCAGATTGTTGTACTAGAGGCCAAGGTGTTTTCAAAGTTGCATATAAGTCAACGGTTGCCCCAATATATGCGTCCACATCCAAATCCACGATGTAGCCAGTGACATTGACGTTTTGTGCGGTTACGGTTGAGTCAAGTTCGGCGAAAGTGTCAGCTTTCACACCTATTTCAGCATCCAGCAGCTTTTTGAGAACATCGATCTCAAATGCGATGGTTCCGCCAAGTTGAACCTCAATTAACAATAAGACCGAACACAACCTCTCAAAAAAGAACAGTGATTGGCTACCTTTACGTTCCCGCCCAATTCTGCATTTGCATTCACACAAAAGTCCGAAGGTGCTCGAAAATTAACATTATTGGTTGTCTTCCCGGTAATGGTTCCATTTGAAGAATCCACATCCGCACTACCGACAACATAGCTTATCGTTGGTAATTCAAAATGAAGAGGAACAGTTATGGAACCGTCCAAATTAATAGAAGCCTACGAAGGAACCAATCAGACAATGTCGAAACAACGACGCAGCCTGTCTTACAGCAGCTTCCGCATCTATGGTGCCGACAAGTCCCAGAGTCATGAGGCCAGGAACAGAGTATCCGAAAATCGGCAACGTTAACAGAGTAAGGGAACCTGTATCTGCTGACAGCTCTGCAGAAGCCGACAAACTCGCAGTTACGTCCACATAGCCACTTGCATAGACAGATGCGACGACGGAGCTCACTTTTGGCGGAATGACGCTCGCAACAATGATGATGTCGGCGTCGGCAGTGTAATTCAGAGTCCCCGAAACACTTATGTCACAGTCAGCACTTGCATCGCCGGCAGCCGCAGAACAGTTAACCAGCCCGCCAGAGCCCACAAGTACTTGTTGAAAATCATGAACAAAAGAGACTTCTCCGGAAGAAATAGTCGCATTCGTGCATGATAACGTTTTACTGTCTATCGTGCATTTTTCAGATTTAAAAGAAACCGACTGCGTCTGTCGAAAATGGCAGTTAGCTTCGCATGCCGATCGGAATTGGAACAAAAACAACCTTGAAGATGAAATCGATAGAAGAAGCAGCCGTCCGTCTGCTCAAAGTTTGCGTAGCCTCAGTCCAATTGAATCCAAATGTCACTTGTTTCGCTGAGGCCGACGTCTGTGTCACGTCTTCCGCAATGGCAAAGTACCTCCATTTAATAATTTCATAATCAGCATCGGCAGAAAATTTTTGGTCGCTCTCACCCGCCCCCACAATCCATGGGCAGTGAAAGCAACGTGCCGGCATTCAAAGCAGCGAAATCGGACACGCATAAATCCATGTTGCATGTTACGGTTACCGTTTGGGAGACGGCACTGTCAGTGCTGCTGCATCCCGAAACAGTCAGGCCCGTTGCATTCAACACAGATGTGCCCGGATATTGATCGGACGCAGATGGAAAGTGATCAAGTCCGTCCAGAGAAGCGTTATTGGACAGATGCATGATGTTGGCATTGCTTCCGGCAATGTACACAAATCCTACTCTTCCATCGGTGGAGTACACGGCCTTGGAGATTGATACCATTGCAGATCCAGTGTCAGCATTCGCCATGACTACGGTGGTTACGATTCCCACGAACGAGACCAGAAGCAACATATTAGCGGAAATTGGGAGCAGGATTTGCAGAAAAGTTTCGCCAGGACAATCAATTAAAACAGGACACTCAATCGTTTCTCCCAGCAAAACTCTTCTGATTCTCGTTCACCACTGCACGTATCACGTAAACATTAATCTGGGTTTGCTTCCTTTCTGTGGATATTCCCGTTTTCGGGAATTGATAGTAATGGAAAATGATTTGTCTGATGTCAGTCTATTTTTCATAATGGCGCAAACCTATATCTTGGAGGCTTGAGGGTATGCTCAACTAGTAGCATCGTATATCAATCCGCGGACTTTGGAAGGTTAAGTATGACATTAGTTCTAATTTATGATCCTCCACTGACGAACGCGACTTTTCACAATGTTCAAAATATTTTGTATGCAAGACTCAGAGTTGCCTGGTCCCACGACCAATTCATCACTACTGCGGAACATACTCGTTTTGTACTAGCTCGTTCTTGCTGAAATATTCCTTTATTGCTTATGATGTTAAAAATAGGGAGAAAATCACAACAAAGAACTTGAGTAACATCGCGCGAATCCTGGAATTGACGAAAAGTATTCTTCTTTCCCAAGTATGGCATTATCCAAAGTCTTGCAATTATCCATTTTACTGACTCACTGGCGGAGATCTGCCAGACAACTTTTGAAGAAAAAGTATGATAATGATGAAGAAGACATCCTGAGAAAAAGAATACTCTTGCTCAGGATGAAACCCAAATACTGTTTCTGCAAACAACTTTGCTCTGACGCTGTGCGCAGCCAACAGCTTCCATGACAGATTATAATACGGTTAGTCTGGAAGTCTGGAAGCACTTCTGAGACTCCTTCGGAGAAGCTTTTTTGTTTTGTGCACATGGATACTATTCAGGTGGACTTAGGTACCGAGATATGATGGCGTTGCATGAATGATTGCGCTGCACAAGCTCGCGACTTAGGCCGGGAAAAGTTTGGGGAGCCGGGAGTTCTGGACAGGCGATTCGTGCGTGCGTGTGTCGAGATAAAAATAAGAAAAACGACGAAGGTGACTTGCCTCCGCGTCGTGTCAGTCTAACACATCTGCTTCCGTGTGCCTGCTTGTGCCAACCTGCATCTGCTGCTACTGCGCGTGTCTGTCCCCATGCTTTCCCCCGCACTGTCCCCTGCCCTGTCCCCCGCCCTCTCGTGGTCCAGTCTGTTTGCTGTCAACGGGGACGACCAGCGCGCCCCCACCACCACCTGCAACCATACATTCTCGCTCAACTCTCGCTCTGCGTCGCAAGGTGACGTTGTTTGCTGCGACGACCTGTTTTTGATTGGAATTGAATCCCTCGAAGACAGCAAGATTTGCGCAGTCATGACCCAGGACAATACTCTGGTCTGCTCAGATTCGTCGCGTGACGTTGACTGGTCTCCTGCCAATCATGATCTAAATATCGACCACAGCTTGTGTCTTGGTGGTGGCGCCGAAGGTGAGGCATATGTTGGCGCGGCGCCATCGGCGTTGGACGAGTTTTTCACTTTGGCCCTCAACGAGATTGTCGGCGTAAATGGTGCTGATGCAGCAGCTGCCGACATCGCCGGTTTGTTGCCCGACAGCGTTCTGCCTGAGTCTAACTTCGCTTTGGAATCGTTCCTTGGAAACCTCAATAATTGCGGAACTTCGCCACAAATTTTCTTTGGAGAAGACGACATGTTTCGCGGCTTAACGCCTGTATCAGACTCTCCGTCACAAAACTTTCCAAACCGTCTACAAGTTAAATCAGCACTCAAGTCCGACAACCCAGCGCTCGTCGTCAATATCCCGACCAAGTCCCCAGCTGATGTCATGGGAAACCTCTACCACAATGGGAACGATAACTTGGACTCCTCTTTAGCGTTTGAAAGCTTTTTGGACGACGTAGTAGCTGAGGTAAACGCGGAAGCCGCACTCTTTTCGAACACTGCTCTGGCTGATTTTGAAGGGGATCTACTGGGCAAATTTGAACCTGAAGAAGTATCGGTGACTGAACTGTATCGGTTTGCCACTCCTGCCCGACCTCGAAAAAAGCACAGACGCTCACCCGTTTCGGATTCGGAAAATCGAAAACAGAATTTGTCAGGCAATATTGCGGAAAACTGCCAAGAAGAATCCACAATCGCGCGTGACAACATTGCGTCTCCTGCAACCTTAATTGAACAACTACCTGAGCAATCTGAAATTATATCCAATAACCCTGATAGTCCGCAAAGCACACTACGCCCTCGCACGCGTCGATACCATAACTCTTGTAAAACCAACATGAAACGTGACCGAGAAATTCTGTCTTCGCTTGACTTGGACCCAATCATTATGCCTCCAGATGAAATTTTGAACATGCGCATTCCAGCTCGCGATGACAGCAGCGATTCGCAGGAATACAAATGCCCGTGGCCGCTGTGCAATGTTACGGCAGTTCGTCGCTATAACTTGAAAATTCATTACATGACACACGTGCCAGTGGACCAGAACCTTATTGAAGTTTCGCAGTTCTCATGTTTTGTATGTAATCGTGTCTTTCGCCGCCGCTACGACATGCACAGGCACCGCTTCTCAAAACATTTGGTTCTGAATGAAGTTCCCGATGACGGCGCTGGGTACGAAGGCCGACCAACTAAGGCTGTTGGGAAAAAACGGAAGCAAACACGGGGAATATGATTAGACACAGAAATGAAATGTAAAGAAAGTTTAGTTGTGTTAAAAAGTTGTTTTTTTTTTGTGTTTTTTTTTTGTGTTTTTTTTTTGTTTTTTTCTTTTTTTGTTTTTTTTCTGTTCAAACATACTATAGTCCCATGCTATTTGATTTGCCAACACTCAAGCTATCTGTGAATAATCCATGAGGACAGCAATTTTCACTGCACCAACCTTGCATATAACAATGCAAAAGAGTCTGAATAGTTTTCAACTGTCCAGCAGGTATCTGGCAAAACTACCTGGCATCTGGCACTACCTGGCAAAGGGTCTGGCACTCATCTGGCATCCGGCAGGTATCTGGCAGGTATCTGGCTAAAGTATCCGGCATCTGGTGGATTATCCAGTATCCTATCCTGTATCTGGCTCTTGTTAGTAATCAGAAGGCATTCAAGTTCCTCCTCAGAATATGGCAACAACACAGCACCCAAGACATCCAATCCCCAATCCTGAACTGAAAACAGGTCCCAGATCATCTGTAGGATCATC
>JADHYT010000325.1:0-24850 GCA_027604725.1 Entophlyctis luteolus
CGCTGATCATTCCAGACAGCCAACAAAGAAAGATGACGCATAACACCGATCAAAAACTTGCAAAGAGCATTTTCATCCTCTGTGTCCGAATTTTTGTGATGCTTCCAAAGGTAACACAGAAGTTTCTCTGAAACTACAGCCGTCCTCTTCAATACAAGAATATCTTTGTTATATGTTTTAAGCAGCACGTTGTCATTCCAAGCGTTAGGAGAATGATAGTTTAAGTCATGGACAATTTCAGAAAAACAGGAAATAAGCCACTGAGGCTCCAAGATCACTTGTGATTGCAATAGAGTGTTTCTGCTAAAATACACCAGTACACCCAAGTCATTTAAATGTTTCAGCATTGGAACTACGTGTTCTTCCGGAATGCCATACTGACTGCAAATGAGAGTTGTATGTTGGAGTGATAAATGCGTGTAATCGCGGCGTCGCGATAGCAAATGGTGATACGCCTTGATCCATGCAGTTGGTACGTCGCCAGTGACGTAGTCCGCACTGCGGATAGAGTCCACAATGGCGCCGCGAAGTTCAAAGAGAGTACTGTCGTTCAGCCCTCGTGAATTGTCCACCGCCCAAAAAACTGATTCTTTTTTCCGCTTTATGTCACTGGAAAAATCATGTCTTCAAGCCTGTCAATCAGCAAATCATTGATTGTCTTCAACTCATAATTAGGAGGTAGTTTGTCTTTGTGTGTGCCAACAAGGAAAATCGGCGCGGACTCAGCGTGCATTCGAACAGAATTCAGCCAGAATTTCAGATACTTCAAACAACGTTCGACTGTATCAACTGTTGCGTACGGTCCACAAAGATCTGTCAGTTTGAAGCACAAGCAGTAAACTCCCTTGGCGGTTAGAAACGCGTGATGCATGGAATAAAACACTTCTTGGCCTCCAAAGTCCCATAATGACAGTGTAATTTTCTCCTCCGAAGTGGCATCAACTTGCGCAACTAGCCTTTCGTTAAACTCTCGCATAGTCATGAGAGGATCTTCTATCGAGTTCAACAAAATAGAGTCCGCCGGTGTTTGCCTTGGTGAAACTGCCATTGGTGCTGACTCTGAAATATTTGCATTCCCGGTGTGGTCTTTAAGAATACCACTGATAAACTCGACATTTGACCCGCCATAAAGCCTTTTTGATTCAGCTTTAGCCATTTGGACCAAAAGGTCGTTGTTCGCTGTTTCGACAGTCCAACCCGACGCTGAAATGCTCTCCTTGAAGAAAACTGAGCAGCTCTTTGAAACGTCTCCACCAAGTGTCGATAAATGTTGAGGAACAAAGTCTTCACCAAGAAATGAGCGCACCGTCGATGTTTTACCTGATCCTCCTTCGCCGATCATCATAATTTTTGACCGACCCCATGGAGCCATATCGTCTCCATACCATTTCCTTGCAGGGATATCTATTAGCTCTAATGTCAGTTATCGGTTGACCTACAATATATGATGAGTCTTGTTTTTCTTCTTCACAATCTCGCTGGCCAGAACGCCCATTGCCTTGTTCCATTCTGCAGAGCCATACGCCTTTCCGGCAAAATTAGCATACAGAAGCCTGTGAAACGGAAATAAGAACTACTACAATGTCGCAGCAAGAACCAACCCTGCAGTCACAAGGAACGCCTCTCCCGCGGCATCTTCCTCTTCTTGCAACAGCCTCACAGGAGCCATTTGCTTTTTTCTCTCTTCTGCATATCGGATTTCCATCAGGCAGTTTTCAGACGCCTGCCCAAAAGGGATTCTCAGTCAGCCACGCACAGGCACTGGGCGTCACCTCATAGGCCCGTGTCAACACAGGAATAAACACATGGCTGCTTTCTACTCCTTTCGCCATGGCTTTTGTGATCATGCCAGACCGGTCCTTGTCGTCCATCCAGATAGATAGGTTGTGCTTCTGAGTCAAGTCCTTGAATATTTTCTGCACAACGCTCTTGCTGTTCCAGCTGCACTGCACCATCAGCAAACAGACGGTCCCCATGCACACACATACTGGTACGAAAGAAACCCGTCGTATATCCGTGACGGTCCAGTGCGTTCAGGGCGCGTGGTGCTGATCGCCATAGGTTGCGAGCTGGTGGCGTTCTTGGAACTAATGTGGAGACGCAGCGTGTTGCTGAAAGAGGATTGCTGGATCAGGTGCGACAAGTATTCCTCGGCCTCAGTCACGTCTTCGGGATCGGCGAGTTGGGCAACAATGCGGATGTCCTGGTGCGCAAACTGGTCGGTGGACCTGTCGATCTGCTCGCAGACTGTCAGTGGCTGTTTAAGAGAGACAACAGCACCACTTCTTTGAGGCAGGCCTTGGTCGGCGACGACAGACGCAGCACCAGGGGAATGCCTTCGCCCTGATACTGCACAGAGACTACATACGGTCTTGCGATCAGTGGAAACACGGACATGGTGGCAGCAGTCTGCACTAGAAACGGGGCTGCGCTGTTTGTTAATGGGGAACGTAACAGCAAAATCTCAACTATGATCGATTGCTGCGGGCGGAGGAGCCGGCGAGCTTTCCTTTTTGTTGGAAAACTTACATCGGATTCTCTTGAAAATGTGGAGCAACAAGGTGCTTGTTTTGATGGGTCAGTGTCACAGTTGGGAACAAGTTCCAGCAAAACCGCGCGGCCGTCTTGCAGGTGCCTGTGGAAGAGCTGTTGTTGTTCGGCAGGCGCCAGGGTGCGTGTCGTGAGAATCGCGCAGGAATCGCCGGTGTCGAAGCTATGCGGGCGCCTGAGCTTCAGCGGACGAGAGACAGCAACATGCACACGCCGCCGCGCCAAGTGCACGCGCTGCTGCGTGCGATGCTGCGCGACCTGCATCCCGTTTCGCACGCGCCGTTTCCAACGCGGTTCGAACGCTAACTCGTCCTGCGGTAAGTTACTGCAAAATGCACCAGTCTCAGATACAAGCGCAGCCAACAAGCGCAAAATGCGCGTGATGCAATAGAAGTTGCCGAGCCCAGGTAGATTGAGGACGAATGTCGGTTGTTTTCAGACGACAGACTCGCCATGATCATGGACGGGCCGCGAGCGGGATTGTGCCGATTCTGGATATCTTCAGATTTGGCCGATATCGTGGGTATATGCACGTCTCAAAAAAGATCGAGTTTACTGCTTTGAATATTTGTGACGTTGGGGTATGAGTTTACTTCATGGACATTGCATACAGAATTAGGAATACGGGTGATAAAGTGGTTCGACCAAGCTCATTGGAATATAAACACCTGAACGTGACGGACCCGAAACACTCTTTTCGAAGACAGCGATTGCAACACTGCTTTATTACCGCGAATCACAACTTTCCAGTCCAAAGCCTTTTGACAAACGCCGTAATTCCCACATCTGTGGTGTTGAAGACAAAGCAACCATACAATACAACGCCAGTCGCGATCCTGAGTCCCCAAGTGAGGATGGTGTTGATCACGCCGAACGATCTGTAAGGAATGTAGTCCTGGATCATAACGTCGAAGCCCTGGCAGATGTGTCGGTTGGATTGGCAGGAAAATTATTTCCAGCAAGTACCATGTGCGTGTGAAGGGGCAGAACAATTCCGAGCCCAAAATCGACCAGGGGCAAGGGGCCAGCAAACACAGCGGAAGCGATGAGCGGCACGGTCACGACAGATAATGCTCGCTCTGCATTCCAGTGGTAGCTACCGTGGGTCTTGGACTTCTCGGCAAGATTTGCTGCACATAATTCAGTAAAGAAACGAAATAAAATAGGTAAAATAAACAAAACAATAACACCCAACAGCAGACAACGGAGAGAGTGGACGAAAGTTAAGCTGGCAAAAGAGAGCAACTCACGAGCATTGGAGGCGACGGCAGTCTCAACACCGGTGGACAGGACGCGGTCGAATGATTTGAAAGCAAGTGGGGCTGTTTGGTTCGAACGGTCAGAGCCCCGCATTGGCCGGATCAGGCCGGCACCACACACAAACGCACACACGCACCGAGGGGCAGTGGAAAGCGGCGGAGCGGGGCCACCACGGACGGCGACGCCAGACGAAACATTTTGACTTTCTCTTGTTTGCGAACACATTCAGCCGCACCCACTGGCCCTTCGCAACGCCCCGAGCAAACTCTTGGCAGCATTCGCCTCCGCCTCGTCACGCGTATGTCCAAATCCAATCCCAGTCTGCCCATGCGCCTGCACGCGCACTAACAGCATGACAGTCGCGTCCGGATTCACATATTTTCCAACTATCTCGTAATGGAGGGGTATCGCAGCCGCACGTTGAGCTTCGGCCAATGCACCCGAAAATGGCGACTCCGTCAATTCGGGCGACGGGCAGTTTGTCGGTATTTCAGTCGAAAAGTTGCTACCGTTGGCAATAAATTCAGCATCCTCAGGAACTGTTGCGGCCAATCGGTTCGGCTCCTCCATAGAAGCACCATCGTTTTCTATGTCCAATATGTTCAAAATCTCCGCGGCTGCATTCGCTTCCGCAATCCGCTTCCGCTTCCCGACTCCATATCCTGTCCGACCACGGAATTGCACGCGCACGACAAACAATTTGTCGTTTGATGATCCAGACTCACTGACTTTTTCGTACTTCGGTGGCACTCCGCTCAAACGCTGCAATCTGCCCTTGGGGTCAAAGTCGCGTTCAAATGTTTCGAGATGCATCATGCTCTCAATCCATTTGCGGGGTACGTCCAGCGAAAACCCAGCGTCAGTGTAAACGGCGCCGAGAAGTGCTTCGAAGGCGTCGGCATAGATGGACGAGTTGTCGAGCCTCGTGCGCGGGCCGGTTACGAGAATTTCGTGAAGCCGCACGTGCTTGGCCATACTCTCTGCGGTTTCAGCGTTGACCAGTCTATCGATACGCTTTGCGATTGTGCGCTCGTCTTCGTGCGGATGGTTCGCAAGGAGTATCTCCGTGGCAACTAACTTGAGCACGGCATCGCCAAGGAGTTCGAGACGTTGGAAGGCATGGCGTGATACGCCGGGCACACTTGGGTGCAGCAGAGCGTCGTTGAGCAGTTCGCGATCACGAAACGTGTAGCCGTGAACAGCACTGATGTTTTTCAAGTTCGAATGGGACTTAGTCGCGGTTGCCGCGACTACGTTTGCAGTAGCTCCAACACCAGCACGGCAAGCAGTTATCAGGCGGGCGACCGGGATCATCGGAGCACTTTGAATCCCCTTGAGTGGTGGGAAGGGATCCCTCATGGAAATGAAGATCCTTGCTTTAGCCAATTGCCTGCCAAAGTCTTACATTTGCCCAAAGTACAGAATTCGTTGCAATTGATAACCTCCTCTGCGGCGGAATTTTCCGTTGTAACAGCAACTAATCCTTGCCTGTGTATTCCAAGTCCAGGAGGCAAATGATAACTGTTGCCGGAATAAAATCTACACAGCATTCTATGGGTTTATTGACACAAGTTGCGAGTTGTTGACAACGGCAAAACTGTGATGCGTTGCATATGAAGGGAGACATCCAACGGAAGAAGCCAAATTATCGCGAAATGAAGCCAGGCGAAGTAGACCTGGGCACAACCATCATGGCAGTGCGATACAAGGACGGTGTCATCGTCGGCGCAGACTCACGCACCACTACGGGCTCATACATCGGTGCGTGACCGTGCCGTGTGGGTGTGTGTATGCGTCGTGTTAACCTGCCACAGCCAACAGAGTCACCGACAAGCTTACCATCGTCCATGATCGCATTTTTTGTTGTCGCTCTGGCTCTGCCGCCGACACACAGGCCGTCGCCGATATCGTACATTACTACCTGCAAATGTTTGCGTGAGTCTCTAGGGATTCTATGCATGTGAAGACGCGTTTTTATTCGGTTTCCATAAAAAAAAAGAATGACAGAAGGAGAGCCGCCAACAGTAAAAGCTGCCGCTGCATTATTCCAAGAACTATGCTACTCAAACAAAGACCAACTTTCTGCGGGAATAATTGTTGGCGGATGGGACAAATACGAAGGCCCGTCAGTATACTCCATCGTTGCTGGCGGATCTGTGCACAAGCAGCCATTTGCCATAGGGGGATCTGGATCGACGTATATTTACGGATATTGCGACGCGAATTTTAAAGATGATATGAGCAGGGAGGAAGCAATCCAATTTACTAAAAACTGTGAGAAGCTCCTTACTGTTTGTGTGCTGTTTGACTTTTTTTCTCTTTGTTTTATTACGTACCGCGATTTGATCAGCTATTGCGCTCGCGATGTCGCGCGACGGGTCTTCCGGAGGGGTTATTCGTCTTGCAGTTATTACCAAGGACAAAGTGGAGCGCATATTCACACCTGGGGATAAACTCCCTACATTTTGGGAGGGCTGAATGAGTTTTTCCCTGAACGAAGTTTGAAATTTGAAAGTTATTTTTTGGGGCAATCGACGCGACCAAAAAATTTCGGAAACTACACTGGTCAGCCTGCTGGCAACGACTGCTGGAGCCATCATGCGCTTCGAACTCTCCTTTGAGGCTCGGATTTTCTTATGGCCCGCGCGTGGCTCGTCTGCCTTGGCCCGAATCCCAACTGACGTTAGCCTGGAAATCATCTTGAGTTCCTGAGTTCTGCTTTAGTGCCGCTGTCTTTGATGTGGTTTACACGCCGTGACGAAACAATCAAACCCGCAATCAATCGAATCACCCGCTTTTTCCCTTCCGCAGAAATCCGAGACCAAGAAAAAACAAAAAAGCAAACAAGAACAAACAGTTGCGGACACATGACCACAGCGAAACTGCCGCAACTGCCACCGAAGCCGCACACGGACGTTGCGCCGGACGCGGACGGGATCATTGCGACGCCGCGGTTGTGGCTGGTGTCAGCGCGCCAGCTACTGGACGACCCGAGTTGCGAGCCGGTGCGTGGCCGGAGCGCGACCGCATTTTCGTCGTGTGAGGCGCTCTCGCTGGTTCCGCCGGAACGAACACTCATGTGGGCGATCGTTCTGCGACGTGACGCCGCACGCACGGCGCCGCCAGCTGCTGTTGCGTCGCAACCGTCCTCTACGAGTTTGACGTCCTCTGGTGACGGCTTCGTGTTGTCGTCGCCCCAGCTCTCCGCGTGGCCGTCGCTCGAAGCGCCGGCGCTGCTAGAATCTAGCGCCATCATCGGGATGCTTGAAGTCGTGTTGTTTCCGGAGGAGGCAGAAATACCCCCACTTTTGACCACGAGTATCAGCCCCGAGCACACAAACCGTGGCTATTCCACAGAAGCAATCAAAGCTATATTGCTGCATTTGTTCAAGCACTGCCAGTACGACTTTTCGTCCGTGCAGTCCATAATATTCGATTCTGCGCCGTCGAAAATCCTTGCATCCAAAATCCTTACCCGTATTGGATTCTCTGTAACTGGATCTACTGGATCAAGCGACTCTATTGATGGCTCTGGGTCTGTGTTCGAAATAGCGAAAGACGAGTTTCTAGATCTTTGGGGCTGATAATTTTTCCTTGTTTGTTTTCTGCACTTGCAGAAGTTTTCCTTTGCTTTGTCGCAGACTGCGAGCATGTTTATACCGTTTTAAAACTTTTTTTTCTGTATAATTAATCTAGGATAGCGCTAAAAAGAAAATTTTTCGTTGTTCTGGTTGACCTGGAAGTTTTGGCATCACAGAGGGAAAAATGGATTGTGCTTTGATCTTCCTTTTATTTCACCCGTACCCAACCGCAACCGTGAGGTCGGTCCGAGACTACGATTCCAACGGGAAAATTTTTTTGATCCGTCACTAACAAAGGCACATCACGCATCGCGGTAGAGCTTACCAGCTGTCTTTGAATTTTCGATTGGCGATGAAAACCATAGCAAGCGGTGGGATGCTCCGGATGCGAAACGTGTAACGACGGGGATCAACAGTGTAACTCCGCCTTCTCAAATAGTTCAACCACAGAGCTAAGCAAACCAGAATAAATGTTCTGGTGGCAATAGACTCAGGCTAGTGTATATGTTTGTTGCTAGCACCGTCCTTGAGGAATACAAATTTGCGAGAGAGGTGACTTCGCGTTTTTTTTTTTTGCAACATGTGCGCATCCTTCGCGTATGGCCCAGATCCATCGACATGCTCCAAGCACAACTCTTGGTATTTCGCAGTATGTCGACGAAAGTTTGGATGATTCCATACAGGTCAGTAGCTGGGTTTTGGCAAAACTGCTTTGGGCAAAAAATTTCACCACAACAATATAAGTTCTTTGGGAAAAAACGAAAAAATAAGACCCAGCAAGAAGGGATTATAAAACAGGAAAACTTTGTCACATGAGTAAAGAGGAAGTTAAACTGCAGTCTTGTCCACAATCGCAGCCACTTGAACTTCGTCTTCCCGTTTTTCGGCCTCAACGCCTTCCAACGCCATTCGACGGTTGTGCGGGTTGAATAGAAGCGACAATATGAAGACTAATAACAAGCAACAACAAATCACAATCAGTAGCGTTCCCATCTGACCGTTTGCGTTGCGTGCATAGTTAGAAACGACAAGAAGAATCATGGAAAACAATTGCGCGGCGCTCCACTGTATTCCTGTTGATACATTTTCTCCTGGGAACAGTGATTAACGAGGTTCTTATTGCCAAGCTCAGATAGGTACATTTACCGACAGGAAAAGAGCACTCCACTCCAAGTTCCATCGACAACGCCATCGACGGCATACCTCCAAATCCAAAAATTATAGCCCCGAAAAAAGCCATTAGCTTCATGGAAATATTCATGAAAGACACTGTCGCAAGAGTGAATCCAACAAAAGAGAGAAATGCCATTATCTTGATTCCAATTCTGTGCTTCTTAGTTTTGTCCAAAATAAAACCAACCGTCAGAGCTCCAACTAAACCGGAAGCTATAGCAGCCACAGCAATGTTTCCGGAGTCATCTTCTGTGTATCCGTAGGGAACAACAAAGCTGCTGATGACTGTGGAAGTGACGTTCAGCACTCCAGTGACGACAGCAAAAACTGTCGTAAGAATCCAAAAGTATCTGTTGCCGCTGATCTCCTTCAGACTTTGTGACAGTGTGAGCTTGCTTTTTTCTGCTTCAGAGCGCGACGGTGGGGTCGGGGGCTTATCGTACACAAGCAGTGATGTGAATCCGAGGACAACCGTGACGACAAAGACAATCAGGTTCAAGGTGTCCACTGACGAAGCGTCACTAGTGACTATTAAAGGCGCCACCCCATTGGCCACTGCTGCACTTAGTGGGCCGGCCAGAGTCATGACAGTATTTGCGAGAAGACGACCCTCGCCTGAAAACCATGCGGCAGCGGCAATGGTTGGAGCTAAAATGACGGTTTACGTGCGCATTGATGCGAACCGGATCATCTCACCGGAAATCGTAAATGGGCAGGCAGCCCCGAGCATTGCGTGTCCGATATGAAGGAGAGCGAGCTGTCCCACCGCGCTTGACGTAGAAAATGAAAGCCAACGAATTAAACTGCCGGCGACGCTCACAGCTGCTGTGACTATCATGCTGATACGAAGACCTTTGCTGCGGGCCATGTAAAACGCGCGACAAACACAGAATAAGGCTTACTTATCTAGAAGCCACATGCAAGCGTATTCAAATATCAAGAAGACAGCTGTATAGTACAGCGTAAGATTGTTGATAACGGCCTGACTAACTGCGTAGCGATCGGCGGCAGAGGGCGTTACGGAACCATATATCGCAAACGACCAATTCGCGGCAAAGCTGACAAAAAACACGCCAGCAACTACAGCGAACCGCCACGGAGACAACTTAAACTCGGACGCTGTAGGACGCGCCATTGTTTTGAAAATTTTCTTCTGGATTGTTCTTGCAAGACCGAGTAAGTAAGCAATCATTAGAGTGCGTAGAATTAATTACTGTCGTGTTTCTGCCGAACCATGGTCGATGATGCCTCTTGAACTTGGGTCAGACTGTCGGGATCTTCAAACTGCGACAAGCACATTGCAGAGATGGCCCTCAGTATAATAATGGTGGATGTTAATTCACTTTTCTGTTCTCCTCGGGTTCGTAAGCCCATGAATTTTTTCATAAGATAGAAAACAATAAAGCACCTTCCGGTCTTCCTATCACCGATACGACCAATGGCATGGCCATCTCCATACAATTATCATGCCAACATCTTTTGAATATGAAGTTCTACTAGAATGATAGAACTAGTTTTGGGCTTCGACTTGTCACATATTATAAAGAAAAAAAGGTTAATATATTAAAGAAATATAGGCTCTATGTTAAACACGGAATCCTTTTAATGCCGTAGTTGACTGCTAAATCTTCTCAATATTTGCTGTATGTCAGTTGATTAGCATTTGATAAATCGCTAAGTTGGGGCATGGAGTGAAATGAGTGTTTTGAACGGGTGCCAGCGAAAATTAAGTGTTAGTGAATTTTAAACCACGAGATAGTGCATGTGAACCGGAAAGATTATCTGTTCCAAAAGAGCAAGGACGACTATCGGTCGGTCATACAAGAAAAAATTTTATTTCATTCACTTGTCTTTTCCAAGGTCCACCAACTCCTCTAACACCTTTTGCTGCTTGTCGTAGGCAGCCATGTTGTATTCGAGGGCGGACAAGTGCATGAAGTAGGTTTCCAGCAATTCCTTGGTTCGCTGTGGCAGGCCGGCAGGGTAGTAGTTGTCGATGCCCAGCATTTCCTCCGCCGCGAGTTGCTCCTGACGCGAGCGCGCGGCAGCAGCGGATGCGGCGGCAATATCGTCGGAGGACATAGCGAAGCTGATGTTGCCGTTTGCGGGGGTTTCTGTTCGTAGCATGTTCTCAAACGAGTCTACGCTACCGACTTGACCAATCTGCCTGCTGGTGCGCAGCATACGTTGGCGATTTATACGCGCTCGTGCTGTTTGCAGGTTGTTGACAATGACGGCAATGAAGAGGCTGAATAATCACGATCGGTTTGGCTTCATGCAGAGACCGGAGCACTCAACTTGAGAAACACAAACGTTTCAAGCACAATCACAAACACGACGAAGTATTCGATGGTCCAACTTTTTGAGCGGTTTTCATTGACAATGTTGGACCACTGCATTATTTTTTATGAGCAAACAGAAACACACTTTAATACAAACTTTGTCCAAGGTCATCAGCTGAAAAAGACGGAAAAGAGATGTCAAAATTGATCCGAATCTACGAGGGTCGACGTCGCGATACAGCGACGTGGCAACAACGGCGAGAATATCTACCAACAAATTACAGATACCGTGAATTTACGCAGTGAAGCCTACAAAGGGTAATGCCCATAAGAACCGCAATATTGATCATTGCAGGGATGGATTTGAAAACAATGGTGATTATGACATGCAGAGATCTGAGCATATTGACTGTTCGGAGCGCTCGAAGACTTCTGATGGCGCGTGCTGCCCGAAAGAGTCTCAGTGCCCTGTGAAAAAAAATTCGTCACAATAGATCACACTCGCCTCGAGATTACCTGAATATTTCCGTGTTGAAGCTAGTCAGGTTCGTGAAGTAATACTGAGATAACCAAGTGAAGGTCGAAACCGCCATTATGGAGAAATCTGCTTTAAATTACTGGAATCATCCTTTGTTTAAATGCGGTACCGAATATATTCCAAGCTGATTTGAAATATTTCAACCGCCATCCGTATAGTCTTAGAATGAATTCACCAATATAGATCCCAAGGCATGCGTTGTCCAATATCGCAAAATACCAAGCTGTAAAAATCAACAAATAAGGGGGCAGGGAGGATATAATACATACAGTATGCGCGATTGTACGAAACAACTGTCTCCAACGCCAGCATGATAGTGTTTGCGATAATCACGAGCAAAATAAAAGTCGAGAAAACATTCGATTGTGTTATTTGAAAGACTTCGTTACGCACCCAAGAGCCTGCTTGCAGCTGCTCAATCAGCTGGCTATCGTCGTGACTTTTGTTTTGCGTCATTCAAAACACAGGTTTGTAAGACTTTGGAAACCTGTCCATCAGTTGGGATTCAGATATCTCGGCATAGCTAGCAAACAGACTCGCAGTCGATTGCGTGGCGACGGTCGTGTCGGACAAACCAAAATCACTCATTTCTGTTTATTTTCATTCAGACATATTTTTCGTCACTGGGCAAGGCCAAATGTTCGGCAAACAGAAGCATCGGTTGATACATTATAGTTTGCGCCACCTTCCGCAATATGTTCCAGACACTGATACGCGATGATTAGCCCTTGGATCTCGAAACAAAACGCTCACCATCATAAAGAAGTCAGGTGAACAAATCTCAAAGTCGATGCGATTCAGTGCATAAAACGGCATACTGATACCAGTCATTTTAAAGACGAAGAAAATGACCATGACAGCAATCGCGGCGCCAGTGTCGAAGGCGGCGGACATGATGTACGCGAAGCGGCTCCACCAAGCGTGTCTGAAGCGTTTAATAAAGTAATTAACAATGACGGCGACTATTAGCGGCGTGATAAGGTCTGAATGCAGAATGCCTATTTCATCAGGCATGGTGACGAGTAAGGGGATGGAGATCAGGCACCAGAAGTCGCCAAAGTTGAGTTTGTGGAACAGCCACGGGATCACAGGAAGAACTACCCCGGCAAGGAAGCAATAAAGGAGGTTTTGGTATGGTGCACCATCTCCAAAAAATCGTTCAGGTCCTATTGCGCCTGGCAGCAATGAAGTTTTTCAGCAAAGCATGCCGGTAAAGTCAGCTTCACAAGCTCACCCCACACAGCTCCAGTCATAAGAAAAGTCTGGTAGCTCGCGGCGTTCCATCCCTCGAGACCATTCAAAATTTTTTCCCCGATTGTTTCGAAAACCTTCGTGGCCGTAACAAAATTTACGAAACATGCCAGCAACGATGCCATCATCTGCGTCCAAAATACGTCTCTTGGAGGTAGCTTCATGTAATGACCGAGCTTCAGATCCTGAATAAGATTGAGTCCTTGGTAAATGCTCATATACGTCAGGGTTTTAAACGTGAGAACGCCAACAAGTTGGCCGGGAAGCAAATATCCCGCGATGAGCTCGGCGACGACGTTCACTGCAATGCTTTGGCCAGATATTGCTTGCGTCACGCCAATTGGCAGAAACATAGTCAGGGCGAAAGCTGTGGACAGCACAACTGCCCACCATTGAAGCTCAAATCCCCCCCATTGGCACACAGATAATGCAAGAAGAGAGTTCGCTAAAAGTGTGCAGATGTACCACCAATCGGGAACTTCAGGATAAATATCCATCAGCTGGGCATGGATATCGTTCTCGTCCAAGTCACGAGCAGCAGTAGTGAAGCGCACGTAGATTTCCTCACGGTACCAGAGAAACATGTGCGAAACAGCCGCAGTCATGGAGAGAAATTTCGATGCATAGTTGACGGCAAGAAGAGTGGTGATGTGCACTGGCTTGACAAGGTCGTAGATGGTCTGGTTAAGCTGCATACTCCCGTCAAGCAAGCTTGCAGTTGATATCGGTGAGTTGTCGTTGGCAAAGAGAACGAAAGTATTCAGAGCATATCCAAGTGGGAATTCTCCCGTGCCGTTGGCTCCATCTGCAGGATTCGTTCCAAGCAGATTGTCTGATCCAAAAGCGTCATAAGACCATAGGATCGGGACTAGCATCCACATGAATATTAGTCCTTGAAATAACAAGAACAGTTAGAGAAGAGATTCAAAAATCCATAACAAGATATTTCTTACTTCCAAACAAGTTGTTCGCAAGGGCCCACAGTGGTGAAGTTATCGGTCCGATGCCAGAAATCAACGTCCAATCAAATGTGAGCGATGCGACACCAACGCCCTGCGCAGCAGAGCCAAACAATTTTACGCGATTGTTGGCGTTTGGTGCTATTAGACAGATTAGAGAGACAGCACTAAGAATCGGAGCGATGAATGAGGGCAACCACTGCCAGGCAAACATAATTGAAGCGGCAATCCAGAAGAATTTGTGTCGCGACATAAATTTTTGCGGCGAGAGTGCTTTGGAAACTTCACTTTCTTCGGGAGACTGAGTGTCACTGGCTTTTGGTGAATGAAAGGAATTGATCACAGCTATAACTGAGAGATTTGCTGGCCAAAGCATAGCCGCTGGTCGGACGAGAAATTTGCGGAATAAACCGGAGAGACCGTACCCGTAAAACTGACAAACGAAAGAGAATAACAGGCACCATCCCCATCCGATTGGCTGGCCGAGAATGTACTTTTGACTTATAATATTGTACATTGCGTAGGAGGGATTGGAGGCCGCAGACGCAAAAATAAAAATAAGTGCGTGTTCTTTGACTGTGAAAGGTCCAGGATTGAGAGTAAAAGTCGGTGGGTTCAAAGAAGTCGAAAATGGGCAAAAGAATCGTGGAATAGTGAAAGTTGTCACCGGCAGTGTAGCGGCCATGAGAACTCCGAGTGGATAGGAAATCAAGATTGTCATAAACGGATTGATCTCAAATGAGTTCGTTCTGAATGAAAAGATAGTGTTGATAGTCGTGAATGCTATATTGGAAACAGCTCCGATAATGAGGACTCTGAAAGTCAACGCAGGCATTTTGGCGTTGTCATGGCGTGGAACAACGGCGTCGACGATGTCAAAGACACCAAAACGATCGCTTTCAGATTGTTCTTGCATTTGTTGCGATTCAGAGCGTGGCTCGAATTCATACTCGAATTCTTGGTTACGGTCGCGCCACTTTGGCGAACGCAGTGTTGATTCCGGAGAAGACATAACGTGGGCATCAATGACATAACTCACCAATAATATGCAGAATATTTGAAGGGCAGACTTCCTATTAGGGCCGTGAATGTGCATATGGTCGAATGTGCCAATGGACCAATCATCAAAATTTCAGTAAAAAAATTTTACAAGCCCCCTGCTACAGCCTCCTCATATCCATCGACAAGCCTGCCAAGTTCAACGAAAACTGCTTGAGATATTGACCTAGGGTCATGGCCAAACCGTGACCATATAGCTTTTCTTGTCAATTCATATTTAAATTCGCTTTTCAACGACTGGAAGACTGATTTCGCAGATGATAAATCCAGCAAAACATGGTTCACCAAAAGAACGACCCGATACAGATTCGCTAGCAGACTGGGATTCAGAAGTTCAGAAAATTTGGAAATCGTGGAGTTTTGTAAAGTCACTTCCCCAGCACCTTCACTGCTTTGTTCAGCAATAAATTCCGGGGAATCATTCAGATCATTGCATGAATTTAGAATCGAAACAATAAGATGAATGCAAGAAGAAAGTCCACCGAAATTCGGGAACCATCCACAGATTTCAGCCCGATCCTTGGGCAACCAGTGGGCCACCATGAGGTTGTCAAAGACGAGAGCTGCGGATTCGTGCTTCCGCGCTGTGAAACCAAGCTCCCACAGCAACACTGTTGAATCGACTGCGCATAATCGGAATTCTTCATGGACTTTCAGCGCTTCTAACGACGGCTGATTTGGAGACATGTCAACACACTCAAACTGCCGCGGAGTAGGGTACGCGCTGGAGCTATTTTTATCGGAGCAAATTAAATCAAGAACTTTTGCGTCAAAGCCGTCGTCGTCATCGTCTGTATCAGAAAGCCAAGGATCAATCGTTGTTGGTCGATCTGCCGGCAGGGGTGGGACAGGCAACGCAAGCAGCATTGTCTTGTCGAGGATGCAGTCGAAAGTAACTGCCTTTGCCGGTTTTTGTTGAGACGTGGCATTAATTTCTGCGGCTGCTGTATTAGCACGCATATCACGCGCGCGTGCGGCATCGCGGGTGATTTTGTCTTGCAGACCGAACGCGGACTTCGTCCGGGTGTGCCATTGGGCATTCCACAGGTCGACGCGACCGAAGTGCCCCAAGTATGCAATTGCACCACCTGTATTGCTGGTGCTTTGATTTTCGGCCATGTCTGGACATAGCCGTGCAGGTTCATGCAGCTCCTGTGACACTGCACCTGTCAATCGACTGCGGCGGTAACCGCTTCTCGAAGCCAAAGTTTCCGATGAAGTCTGAGAGAATGTGTTAAAGCTTGATGCAGATGTGGCATTGGACTGCGATAGAGTTTCAAACGCGTGTGGAAAGGAAGCGAAGGCTTTCGAGGTTTCGACAATTGACCGTCTGCGCATTTTAGATCCTGGAAGAATTCGGAAGGGTGTCGAGGCCCAAGCACTCGCTGGAGTTGGTGGTTCAAGTGTGCTCGTCGAAGATTCGGTTTCTGAAATAGAGACAGACTTTTGCAAGGTGTCTGCCCTCGGCAGCACGTGAAAGTCGTTCAACAATTTCGCCAGACCCTGAACATGCGGTGATCCAACCAATTTTTGAGCAGGAGGGATCGAGACTTCAACCGAGTCGGCTTTTACTGCTGGTCCTCGCAATAAGCATTCCAACGAAAGTCCGGCAATCAAAACTTGTTCGAACACATCATCAAAAGGTCCCCATGAATAATACTTACTTTTAATGAGTTCTTTGTATCCGTAAGTGCTGTGAAACCTTTAGTGCAAAAAAATCGATAGTAAAAAGTCTCCAAACTGAACCTTAATTTCTGGAATAATTTGTCTCTGGAAACTATTTGCTCTGTATCAAATATCATCACAGTAAGCAGGCGAATAGTAAGTCGTCCATATCGAATCATCAGAAGTGCATGCTTTCGCGATATTTTTCTCGGCTTCTTGACGAGTGGGTGGCTCTCTTCTAATCCGACCACTGCAGCAAGCTGTGCTTCTGTCCTGGGCTTTCGTGGATAAAGTATTTGATTCGTGAACCGGCGTACTGTTTCGAACGAATCTTCGATTTCACGAACAAGAACCTTGAAGCAGTTCATTGACTGCTCGTTGTGAAGATCATTTTCGAGATTCGAAACGAAAACAGCCTTCAGACCTTCCACAGTGCACTTTTGACAGCACGATTGTTGGCAGTCAACACTTCGAGGCGCTTCAGAATCTCCGAGCGATGCTGCACTTCACGAAACACGGATTGAAATTGCATACTGATATCAATAGACTGCCATTCTGCAACATGGGCATCGAGCGAACTGATTTCACGTTGCACATGGGGGCTGTCATCATAATTCACGAGCAAGTTTAAGCAAGTCCGAATATTGGAATTGATTCTTGCTATTCGAATATGAGAGAGTAAATGCCACGGCTGCACAGATGACCGCAGAACTACCGTTTCTGCCCAACTGTTTTGCAACCAAGATTAAATAATCAGGGCACTCACGAACAGAGTTCGCAACTCCAAAGCTGCTTGGTAACGCATCTTTCGAGGGCTGGACGACTGTCATTTTGTGGAATTTTATAACGATGTGAGGGAAATGCTGGTGTGACTCGCGGTAAGCAATTTCAGCAAGAATGAATCATTTTTTAACCTTCACGTAGTTCGCGGCTTGGCACGTTTCCTGGAAAAAATATCAGCTTTTTCATGTTTTAAAGACGTAAAGGCACTGAATACCTGAAAGGTATCCACTATCCTCTCGAGCGAAATAGACAATGCAAAAGTTTTTCGGAAATCCTTTTTTTCATTGACTCGTTTGATCGGTTTGGTAACATGGATAAAGTTATCTGTGACAATTACGAATCTGCAGTCTTTTCGGAAGCTTGAAGAACTGGGCAATTTTTGTGGCATAGGCAAATCTTACCGAGCTGCGAAGCATCTTCGTCCAGGCTACAGACGCTGATGAAAATAGGGACCCAGCCTGCACCAGCGTCCACATTAAATCTCTTTTTGACAGTGGAAGAGCAGGGCCATTGCCCGACGTTTCTGAGGGTGCGGGGATCTATCTCTCTAGCGCGTCCCCCGCGCGGGCGCGCTGGATCAGTGTCTGGCACGGCCAGGGACGCTTCGTAGTGATATACAGTTGGGAGGAGCGCGACCTTGACTTGGTCTTCGAGGAACGGGCCCTGCACGAGCATCCGTCGATTCTTGTGGCACTTCAGATTAAGATTTTCACTTGAAAGAAATCTGGCGGACGGCTTTTAAACTTTCCTCGAGGCAAAGGCGGCACCATCGACTGTCATATCTTGGACCTAAGACAGCTAGTAGACGCTTTTCAATCTTACTACGGCTTTCGCGCGTTTAGGAGCTTCCAACCAATTTCGTATTGCCCGTCAGCAGATCACTGCTGCGCGAAGACAGGGCTATAGGAGACCAAGCATCAGGGGTTCCGCTTTTATTGATATCGTTACATGACATCATACACGAGCACAGCGACGAACACGGACGTAAAGCAAAGTACCCGCTTTGCTACGCCAGAAGTCACCAGATTTTTTGACGAAGTCACTGCACTTACAGCAGCAGCCGCAGTTGTGGTTTTCGCGTTTCCCGCACCAGTGGTTGCTGCTGCTTTTGTAACAGTGGAAGCGGCGGCAGTTATGCGTGTCGTTCCCGCACTAGCCACCACCGTGAGCGACAGCGTGCCGTAACTGGAATGCTGGGGAAAATCGCTGGATGCCGATGATGGAGTTGTGGGGGACCCTGTGCCGACTGCCCAAATGAAGTTCGACGAGCCTGTTGTTGACAGAATACCTCCACTCGACGGCACGGAGAAAGAAAACACGGTTTGTGCTGTTGACGGCACTGTTACTGCCGACGGAGTGCTGACTTGCGTGAACTCGGGACTGGAGTTGTATTGTGGAGTAGTGTGGCCGGTGGCACTTCTTTGAGAAATCACGGCAGAACCACTGTTCATCCAAGCAACAAAGATAGTGGCGCCAGCCATCGACGTTCCGGTACTTGAGATAGCTTTCAGCAAAACTGAGTCTATGACGGGACGTTTACCCAATGCCAGCCCATCCTGTCGCGGACGAGTACACAGTGAAGACTGACGTTGATGCTGTGCTATCCTGAGAAGCAACAACGCAGAATGTTCCGATGGTGTCGGCGCAATAAGTTCCGTTGCTTGCGCTTGAAACCAAAAGCGCGGCGTGTAAAACAACGAAGATAGACAGTGCAAAATTCATTCCAAAGCCAAGATAACACTAATGCGCTGCTTCTGGCATATTTATACATTTAGAATCCACATTTTCATTGAGACGCCGATTACTTTCATTAACAAAGTTCTTTTTCATCACCGAGTACATTTCGTGCACCGGAAACACTTGAAACACATTCAAGTCGTATTACCATGTGAACTTAACACATAACCACAGATTGGGCGCTGCTTGAACCGAGATTCGCACAATGAACACAGCCAAGAATTGCGAACTAAAAAAAATTGGAGCAGCCAAGAAAGACGTCCTGTGTCTAAATGTCAGTCACAAGCACATAATTTCCGTTTCGGTTTGCTTCCATTCTCTATTTGTACTGAAGGACAGGGTACGTCGTAACGTCGTAAGAGATGAAATGACGAGGTTTCAAGATTTGTCAAAACTTCACAATCGCATCTGTGGGGATTACCAGCCTGTTTACAGCGGCGCAAACGCCCTCTGTGCACGGAAGTCGAACAGAGAAATTAAGTAAAAAAGGAACAGAAAATTCATTTTTATCAGACTTCCGGTCAAAGGTCGCTTTTGTGCAAACCTGGGCCTGGATCGTGATCTTAAAGTGACCTCAACGTAAAAAAGAAGTCGGACGCCATTATGCGCCTTCTCGGTTGCGTGCACCGCAAACACGGTGGCATGCGTCTCGCCGTTATACAGCGCCGAGCGGCAAGGTGGCGGCTATCAATTCCCAGCTTTATCCAGCCGGAGTCCTGTTCCGATTGCACAGAGTGCCTGTTGCGGGCGGCAGGACGAGCTGTGTCCATGGACAGACCCATCCCATCAACAACAACACGCATGGATGCACCGAACCAATCAACGTTAAACCGGCCCGCGTCATTCATCCGCGCATCCGTCGCTGGTTCAATGACAGACTTCTTCGCAATTAATTCCGTACAAACAAAAACCAAATGTCCCAGCAACCGCCCGCAACGGCCCTATCCATCGGCGGCCAGAGAACATCCGGCGCGGACGTGCGCAACCAGAACGGTGTGTGCACTCACTTGTTTTTAACTCGAACTGCGGCGGCGGAAGCAACGAACGAATTACGCGTGAACACTGACCATACTTCCTTACAGTCATGGCCGCGCAGGCTATTGCAAACATCGTCAAGACGTCACTGGGCCCCGTGGGTCTTGACAAGATGCTTGTCGACGATATCGGCGTGCGTGGCCAGTAGCTTCCTCCTTTTGCATTTTCCACCCCCTCCCCCGAATAAAAACATCGCCTAAAGTATACATCAGGACGTCACTATTTCCAACGACGGCGCCACGATTCTCCGTCTACTCGAAGTTGAGCACCCTGCAGGCAAAGTTCTCGTCGAGTTGGCGCAACAGCAAGACAAGGAGGTCGGCGATGGCACAACATCTGTTGTAATTATTGCCGCAGAGCTACTACGTCGCGCGAATGACCTCGTCAAAGACAAAATTCATCCCACGAGCATCATTCAGGGATACCGCGTTGCGTCGAAGGAGGCCGTTCGGTTCATTGTCGAGAAAATGACCACCAAGGTTGACAAGCTGGGGAGGGAGTGCTTGGTCAACGTAGCCAAGACCTCCATGGCGAGCAAAATTATTGGGTCCGATGACGCGTTTTTCAGCGATATAGTTGTTGACGCCATAACGGCTGTCAAAACAGTTAATCCGCGTGGGGACGTTAAGTATCCAATCAAGGCAATCAACATCTTGAAAGCCCACGGAAAATCTGTTAAAGATTCAACTTTAGTAAAAGGCTACGCATTGAACTGCACAGTCGCTTCCCAAGGTTCAAGCCTTCATTGCTTTTATTGGTTTTTCCTTAATAATTATTTGCAAATGACAGCCATTAAAACAAAGATTGTGGATGCGAAGATTGCCTGTCTTGACATTAATTTGCAAAAGTATCGTATGAATTTGGGTGTTAACATCGTAATTGATGATCCGGACAAGCTGGAAGACATCCGCCGCCGGTAAGCTCATCCTTTTTACTTATGGCGATTTGAAGAGTATTTTTTATGAAGCGAAATCGAAATTACGACTGAGCGCATCAAGAAGATTCTCGCTTCCGGTGCCAACGTAATTTTGACAACAAAAGGCATTGATGACCTTTGCTTGAAACTTTTCATTGAAGCTGGAGCAATGGCTGTGAGGCGCGTTGCGAAGGAAGATATGAAAAGGATCGCGAAAGCATCTGGAGGTATTTCATTTTTGTCATGATTAACCATTTTGAACACACTTCGCACAGCAACTTTCATAACCTCATTGGCAAACTTATCAGGAGAAGAAACGTTTGAAAAGTCATATCTAGGATACGCAGAAGAGGTCGTTCAAGAGCGTATCAGCGACGATGAGTGCATTCTCATAAAAGGCACCAAAGCGAACGCAAGTAGCTCCATTATTTTACGCGGGGCAAACGACTATATGTTGGATGAAATGGAGCGGTCTGTTCACGACTCCCTTTGCGCCGTGAAGAGAACGCTTGAGAGTAACTCGGTTGTGCCTGGTGGTGGATGTGTCGAGGCAGCGCTCTCTATATTCTTGGAGGAGTATGCCACAACTGTGGTAGGTGCCGCCTGCTTTCGATTGTTTTGGCTAAATCCGCGCAGGCAACTCGCGAACAATTGGCAATTGCAGAATATGCCCAAGCACTCTTGGTGATTCCCAAAACGCTGGCTGTAAATGCTGCGAAAGACTCAACAGATCTTGTAGCTAAACTGCGGGCACTGCACAACTCCTCTCAGCTCCCAACCGCCCCTGCGGAAAAACAGTTGCTAAAATGGACTGGCCTCGACCTCATCAACGGAGTGGTCAGAGATAATCTTGCAGCAGGAGTGTTGGAGCCCGCGATCTCAAAGATCAAGAGTTTGAAGGCAGCCACTGAAGCTGCCATTTCCTTGTTGCGGATTGATGATATGATCAAGATCGAGCCGGAGAAACATGGAGAAGACGATGGGCATGACCATTGATGCTGCCACAATATGTTCAGGGCGGATGACTGCTTATTATGATCCATTCACAGTGTTCAAAATTTTATAAAACGTTGATCCCCGTGCAGAGTTCTACGCTTATGGAACAGTTACACATTTGCACAGGCATTTTCTTTCGGCGCCAGTGATATTTGATAAAATGCGCCTGCCTCTGCACCGTTCGGGGGTGAATGGCAGATTCGAGTACGCGTCAGGCATTTCTGCAGGTTGTGTTTTTTTTTCTTGCTGTGATACGCTTCAGCACCAAAAGAGCCGACATGCATTTTCAGCGTCAACAGTTCATTGACACCTATGGATGTAATTAATTTTTTCATAGGTTCCAGAAGTCAGAATAACGTTTAAGCGCAGCGCTTGCTTTCATATGGAACTTTGAGAAAAAAACCAAGTGACGAGAAAATATCGTATCCTGCATGATTATTATGATCCATTTTCGATCTTTTTCTTCTGGGGATGGTGAGGACTATTTCTCAAGAATTGATGGTTTATGGCTTGCTCGAACCCAAATTTTATTCATTTCGAATATTGTGTATTCAGCGACAATGTGGATAGATATTCCAATTCAGCGACAAATTGGCAAGGCCGAGTTTGCTTCTCGTCGACCAATGCCAAAAACTCGTCAATGCGTTTGTTGGCGGAACGCCGCCGATCGCGTAAGGCGGGATCACCAACCGTGTCGAGCACCTGCCGTGGGCATGTCTCAGGTAAATTGCAAAGCGCTTCGGCGCAACACCAAACTAAACTTTTGCCTGCATCTCTGCGAAGCATTCGCTGTAATATCGACGGACCTGCGGGGCTGCCCAGGCTTTGAGTCCGAGATAACACTGCCAGCCGTCACAAGAGGAATGGATCGCACGAGCAAACGAATCGTCGATTTCAGGTGTGTCGGTAACGTCGGAAGGGTTTAATATTCTGCTTGCGGGATCATGATGCACAACGCGTGCAATCGAAGCAGTTGCCAGTTCGTATTCGTGGACAACAAAGTCAATGACTTGTTCGCACGTGGAAATGCGTTCAGCTTCAGAGTCGCGCGCGGCATAACAGAAAGTTGCACGCGCGGTGTCGACGACGCTGCGGGAGACGCGCTCGGCGTCTGCACGAGCAGAGCAAGTTGCTGGAGCGGACGGGTTAGCTGCGATAGTGTCAAGGAGAAAGCTTGCGACCCGGCGGATTCTCGCGAGGATGGCGTCGCGGCGGTCGGAGAGATCGCGCGGGGTAACGAACGCGCCAGCCAGACATTGGGGATCGTCTGGCGGCGGAGGTGCGAGCACGACTGCGGCGGCCGACGCCAACGCCTCGGCCAAGGACACGGCGCCAAGCACGAGCGCGGCGCGCGGCAGAGCCTCGATGCGGGCGAGGACGTGGTCCGCGAGCGATACGAGCACCGCCGGCGGCGCGTGCGAAACGGGATGCAGGTCGCGCAGCATCGCACGCAGCAGCGCGTGCACTTGGCGCGGCGGCGTGTGCATGTTGCTGTCTCTCGTCCGCCGAAGCTCAGGCGCCCGCATAGCTTCGACACCGGCGATTCCTGCGCGATTCTCACGTCACGCACCCTGGCCCCTGCCGAACAACAACAGCTCTTCCACAGGCACCTGCAAGACGGCCGCGCGGTTTTGCTGGAACTTGTTCCCAACTGTGACACTGACCCATCAAAACAAGAACCTAGTTGCTGCGGACGTCGTCAGATGCACTTAATTTCTCCACATTTTGAAGAGAGTCCAAAAAGGAAAGCTCGCCGGCTCCTCCGCCCGCCCGCCGCAATCGATCATAGTTGAGATCTTGCTGTTACGTATCTTGTGTTGATGATCCCTCCGCGGTCCCCATTGACAAACAGCGCAGCCCCGTTTCTCGTGAAGACCACTTCCACCATGTCCATATTTCCACGATTCCTCCCCACCACCACCAGACCGTATGTGGTCACTGTGCAGTATGAGGGCGAAAGTGCTCCCGTGGTGCTGCAACTGTCGTCGCCGACCAAGGCCTGCCTCAAAGAAATGGTGCTGTTGCCTCTGTTAAACAACCACTGACAGTCTGCGAGCAGATCGACAAGTCCACCGACCTGTTTGCGCACCAGGACATCCGCATTGTTGTCCAACTCGCCGGCGCGGAGGAGGAAGACGTCACTCACGCTGAAGATTACCTGGCGGCCCTGATCAAGAGGTCGACACGGACAAACAATCTTCGCCTTAAAGTCAGCTCCAAGAATGCGAAAACTACCAACTCGCAAGGTGTGGCGATCGGCACCACGCTCCCTGAGCGCACCGCACCATCGAAGAAATACGACGGCTTCCTTTCATACCAGTATGTGGGTGCATGTGGGCCGTCTGTTTGCTGACAGCCGTGCAGCTTGTACGAAACGAGCGTTGCGCAGAACATCTTCAAGGATTTGACCGAGAAACACAACCTATCCATCTATCCAGTGCACGGGAAGGTGGAAATGACTATGTTCGAAGGCGTGGACAGCAGCCATGTGTTTATTCCTGTGTTGACACTGAATTACCAGGTGCGCAGAAACGCCCCGGTTCAAATAACCTTCGTCTCAGAAATCGCAGAACTGCCTCCTGGAATTCCGCTATGCAAAGAGCAGAAGCAAGGAGATGGCTCCTGTGAGGCTGTTGAAGAAATTTGAAGAACCTATGGGAGAGGCTTTCTTTCTGGTTGCAGGGTTGGTTCTTGCTGTGACAGTTTCGTAGTTCTTATTTCCGTTTCGCAGGCGTCTGTATGCCAATTTTGCCGGAAAGGCGTATGGTTCTGCAGAGTGGAACAAGGAAATGGACCTTCTGGCCAGCGAGATTAAAAACAAGATTCGAGACACAGCCGCACAGACCCCACAGGCCTCACAGACAGTGGATCCACTGCTAGCATGGCTGCATGTACGGTAGGTCAACCGATAACTGACATTAGAGCTAATAGATATTCCTGCAAGGAAATGGTATGGAGAGGATATGGCTCCGTGGGGTCGGTCAAAAGTTATGATGATCGGCGAAGGAGGATCAGGTAAAACATCGACGGTGCGCTCATTTCTTGGTGAAGACTTTGTTCCTCAA
>JADHYT010000326.1:0-24839 GCA_027604725.1 Entophlyctis luteolus
CACTGGGTTATGAACATCCATGCTAGAACATGCTGAGGGAGAGGGATTGGGATACTGTTTACCAGCATTTATTGGTGCCTCCACTTGACTTTCTCCCCATGCCCAATGACTCTTCCCATGTGCATCCCCTGTTGGGGCAAGCACTGACAACATGGCCAGCTTGCCCACAGTACAGGCAGAGCCCCAGTGTGCAATGGCAGTTGCATTCTTCCAGAGATAGTGGGCTGTGAGGGTGGGCTGCATCCAAAACCATTGGGACTGGAGCAGGAGGTATAGTTGTAGTAGGTTGTACCAGTTGTGTTGAAACAGGCAGTGCAACAGTGTTCAAACAGGTGGTTGTTCACACCAATGGCTTGTTTGATTGATTTGCCCAGGTGTTCAGGTTCAGGAAGGCCCAGTAGTAGGTCTTGAACATTATCACATAATACACATCTGAATTGGTCCAAGAGGGCTGCTTTGTTCCATGACAGATCTGCATTACATTACATCAACAAAACAAACACAAGAATTTATGCACCTTCTCTACCCCAACTCATAATTGCCAATCAAGACCACTCTCATGGTGCCTCCATTCACAAAAATCAGGAAGGCATCTGAACTAAAAATCCAATATTTCCATTGGCCAAGGATTGATGCCAAAGTGCAATGCTTTGAGTTGTCATGCTTTTTATTTCTCTGACAGGCATCACAGATCTGAACAAATTCTCAAACATCAGTATGAAAATATTGTGTAATTCTTTTGGAGGTTCTTTCCCAATTATTATGGATGGATAGTCCATATAAGTATAGTATGTCATGAACAGCAGTCAGTTGTGGGGTTGAAATCAATTATGAAGTCTATGATAAGGAGGTTTTGGCAATTGTCAATGCTTTCCAACAATGGTGGCATTATCTCTGTGGCACACAACACCAAGTGGTTGTACTGTCTGACCACAAAAATCTTCAGTATTTCATGACCACTTGCTCCCTCAACTGCCAGCAGGCCCTGTGGTTGATCTTCCTAGCTGACTTCAACTTCACTATCCAATACCAGCCTGGCTCCCTGCAAGGCAAGGCTGATGCTCTCTCTTGCCAATCAGAATTTAATCCCAAAGAGGTGGATAAGGCTTTCAATCAGCAGACCCAAGCAATATTGAAGCCCCACCAACTGCAGATCTCAGCCCTTCTTTGCACAACAATGACCCCATCTTCACCAATACTTGAGCTGGTCAAACATGGCACTTGTACAGACACTTATGCAGCAATTTGCATACAATAATTCAACTCATGCCTCCACAGGAGTCACACCCTTTATGGCAAACCAAGGTTGGAACCCACGCTTCAGTATCCTCACTCCAGCAGAAGCAGTAACCCATCAGCAGAAGCACATGCCAAGGAGCTATGAGAGTTACATGCCACATTGACACAGGATTTGCTGCAAAGCCAGGAGGTACATAAACACTATGCTGATACCAAGCATTTTCAGGGGCCTGAGTTCAAAGTAGGAGACAAAGTGTGGCTGGTCAGGAAGAACATTTGTACAACATGACCAAGCCAAAAGCTGATTTTCAGAAATTGGGACCATATGAAATTGTGGCAAAAGTGAATCCTGTAGCCTACCGCCTCAAGCTGCCATCCCACTTCTGGATCCATGATGTTTTCCATGTGTCCTTGCTGGAGCCATATGTGGAATCTGGGAAGACATGTTGACCCACCACCAGTGGAACTCACAGATATGAGGTGGACCAAGTGCTGGACTCCAAGCAAGTCTGCCAAAAGCTGCAATACCTAGTCCTCTAGAAAGGCTACCCAATCTCCAAACCTACATGGGAGCCTGCAGAGAATCTTGCTGATGCCCCAGCAACAGTATCAGATTTTCACCAGCAGCACCCAGAAAAACCAGTGCCAGTAGGAACCCGGTGCCTAAAGGGGGGAGTGATGTCATGAACAGCAGTAGGATGTGGGGGGTTTTGGGTTGTTTGTTGGATTTTGCATTTTGTCTCTTTTTGTGCTCCATTGTTTTCTCTTTTTTTTTTCTGACGAAACAACAGTCAATAAACCTTGTTTACCTGCTTGCCCAGACACTGCCTCCAGCCTTCCTGCCCTGCTCCTGTTCCGCCTGATGTTCCCCGACTGTTTCCTGACAGTCAGGATCACTGGGCAGATTGATCCAGCAGTATCCAGCATCTGGCAAGTATCCAACAGGTATCTGGCAAAATTACCTGGCATCCAGCACTACCTGGCAAAGTATCTGGCAGGTATCCAGCCAAAGTATCTGGCATCTGCCAGATTATCTGGTGTCCTATCCTGTATCCAGCTCTTGAGTAATCAGATGGCATTCAAGTTCACCCTCAGAATACAGCAACGACACAGCACCCAAGACATCAAATCCCCAATCCTGAACTGCAAACAGGACCCAGATCATCTGAAGGATCATCTGGCAGGTCATTGGCCAGATCTGGATCCAGAGTATCCAGATCTGTCACTTGTTTTGTTATTTTTTTTAAACAGGTTACTGCTGAGTATATTTCATTTATTGAAAACATTTAAGTGAAATATGAAAGAATCTGGATGTGAATAATTTGTTTCAAATTATAGTTGTTTTTTTTGTCAAAAGCAAAAAGTGAAGAAAAAAATATATATATATATATATCCTGAACTACCATGGAAAAATCTTATCTTTTATCACTGGAGTTGTACTCTTCATCACCTTTTTCAGAGATTTACTTCCAGGAATGAAGGATGGCAACAAAAGGGCACAAGACAAATTGCGCAAATATTCCACTTGGTGCAGCGCGTCCTGATTGATTCTGCGACGAGAAACAAAGTTGTCAGATTTCCGGTTCAAGCAACTGTCAAAATGCGACCGACAATGCGGCCAGTCCCTGACACACGCGTGATGCGCGCCGCGACTCCCGCCCGTGCTCGCGCGTGCAAACGACCGCGGAGTGCACCCGCGGCGGCCCACGCACCGCCGCAGACGCGCTGGCGAAGCGTCGCCCCTCAGCCGCTGGGATCGTCCGACTGCCCGACAAGTGCCACCGGGTGCCACTCGTCAGCCAACCCACGTCAACGCCTTCACAGCATCCATGGCGGTGCTGCTGCCTCTGTGGGTCATTCTCCAGCATCTTCTGCACGTCAGCAGCCGCCTGAAGCCCGATCTCATCTCCACCCTGTGGTCCTGCAACGGCTCGGCCCACCTATCCATGCTATGCAACACAGTGCAGTTTCCTTAGGGTCTTCGTCAAGTCATTCACAACCCCCACCAACAGCCGCAGAAGCTGCAATAACTGCAACAACAACTGCGCAATCACGTTTGCGGAAAAAAAACCGCGCTCGCGCCCCAGACTATCCGCTGACAAAAATCCGTACAGCACCTGATGCCGCACAACCATTGCTCGTGCGCGTCCTCCGGAGGCAAAAATACACGGCCTTGAAGATTGCGAAACGGCGTGCTGATAGGTACGCCACTGGTCTGAGGCTGTTGCCCTCCAAACCAAATGAGCAGTGTCTAGACCTCGGCCGTGATGAGTTCCGCAAACTTATGCGTGATGACGGTAAATAGCCTTCTTTTGTTGACCCTGTTTTTTCATTTATTCCTGCACCCTTTTTAATTGCAAAACTGGATTGTGCCATAGGTCTCAGAAACCATGAATTCTGCACGCTTATTACAAGAGAAGATTTAGTACATGGAGGAAACTTGAGTGATAGTGACGAGGGTCAGAGCTACTTTGACGACGAGGACTTTCATTCAGAATGTACATACGAGCCTAGCATCGTTGACGATGAAGGGCCGTTGGACCAACGACATCCACAATCCTTCACTGAATCAACGATGTATGAAAGCCACAGCAAGTCAGAAAACAACGTGAATAGTATCAGTAAATGCATGAGCGTCGATATGGAGGATATTTCATTCGAAATTGAGACTGCACTCACGAGTATGGGCATTGCCAGCGCAGAAGGAGGCATACAATAAAATATGCACACCACGAGGACGACAATGAACCAACTCCGAAATCACTATGGATGTGAGGAACCTCCGAACTCCAATGAGCTGGTTGTCGGGCGGCTTTCGCGAGACGGAGCTGGAAACGTGAGATCGGACCGCAATGTGGAAAGATCGGAACAAGCCGGAATCGATAGCATAATTTTCCAAGTTTTCAACATAGAAACAAAATTGCTGTCAAGTTATGCTTGCGTCGCGCCGCCTGTTGTGTCGCAGCTTCCCCGTGCGCCCCATCTCCGTTAATGCACGCACTTTCGCAAGTGCTTCTGTGCAGGTAATGTCGTATGTCGAACCTGCTGCCCAATTCTCATGTTTCATATAGCCCATGAACGCTCCGCTTGAGGCCGTCGATCCCGACGTCTTTGACATTATCGAGCGCGAAAAGCAGCGTCAGCGCGAGTCTATCGTTCTCATTCCCTCCGAGGTTTCTTTTCTTTCTCCCACCGTGTATTGTACCATATCCTCATGGGGTATTCACTTGACCCATTGTAGAACTTCACGTCCAGTGCAGTGATGCAGGCATTGGGTTCTGTCATGCAGAACAAGTATTCTGAGGGCTATCCAAATGCAAGGTCGAGCCGTTTATTCAAACCATTGATGTTAATTTTTGTGGCAGATACTATGGAGGAAACGAGTTCATCGATAAAGCCGAGCTTCTCTGTCAGAAGCGTGCCCTAGACTTATTTAATCTCGACCCTGAGCTCTGGGGCGTGAACGTTCAACCGCTGTCCGGTAAGGTCCTCCGCGTACGTACCAGCTAGTGTGTGATATCTGGGTGCAGGTGCACCGGCAAATCTCTATGTCTACAACGCGCTAATGAAACCCCATGATCGGCTGATGGGCCTCGACCTGCCGCATGGTGGTCATCTATCCCACGGATTCCAAACGGACACAAAGAAGATTTCCGCTGTGTCCATTTACTTCGAGTCTATGCCGTACCGCGTTGATGAAGCAACCGGAATTATCGATTTCCCAATGCTCTTCAAAACTGCCCAACTGTTCAGACCGAAGGTGCTCGTCGCAGGCGCAAGCGCATATCCCCGCAACTGGGACTTTGCGAAGATGAAAGAGGTTGCGGACAGCGTTGGTGCTTACTTGCTCGCCGATATAGCACACACAAGCGGACTCGTTGGTGCGGGGGTCTTGCCGCATCCGTTTGACCATGCTGACGTTGTCACCACCACCACTCACAAGTCGCTGCGTGGTCCAAGGTATTCTTTGTTGTTTCGCATGGCTGAATCCTAAAACTTTATGTGTACTGGAAAAACATAGAGGTGCCATGATATTTTACAGAAAAGGCGTGCGAAGCGTCGACAAGAAAGGAGCTGCAACAATCTACGATTTGGAAGCGCGGATCAATCAAAGCGTTTTTCCAGGCCACCAAGGTGGACCGCACAACCACACTATTACAGCCCTCGCCGTCGCGCTGAAGCAAGCAAAATCGCCTGAATTCAAAGCCTACCAGGAGCAAGTTCTCAAGAATGCCAAAGTCATGGAGCGCGTGTTCAGTGAAAACGGCTTCGACATGGTTAGCGGTGGCACCGACACCCACCTGCTTCTCGTCGACTTGCGCAAAAAGGGCGTCGATGGCGCGCGCGTCGAGCGTATACTTGAGCTCGTCAACATTGCCGCCAACAAAAACACTGTCCCGGGTGACAAGAGCGCCCTCGTACCGCACGGTCTCCGTGTCGGCGCCCCCGCCATGACCACTCGCGGCCTCTCCGAAGCCGATTTCGCCAAAGTCACTGAGTTCGTCATTCGCGCAGTCAACATTGCCATCGGCTTGAAGAGCAAAGTTACCGGCAAGAAGTTCAAGGACTTCAAGGAGTACGTCGGCGACGGGTCAAAAATTGAAGAAATTGTAGTGCTGAAACACGAGGTTGTTGATTTTTCGAAGCGGTTTCCAACAATTGGTGCCGACGAGTCGACGTTGAGGTACAAATAAATCTTTTTATTCTTGGAAAATGACAACAGGACTCAAGATGTTTGGTGTTAACTTCGCCTCTGACTTTTCGGAGTCGATCGTTCTGAGCCCGTTTCCCTTGATTGCACCCCTTTGAGAATCGTGGAATACTCCTGGTCAACTATCACACACTCGCTACGATTCTCCATAATATCAATGCCACTCGCAGTACTGGAGCGCGCCATGCTAGCCATTGAACGCGACACGCTTACTCTCTGCTGAATTTCATTGATTTTGTTCTGCCAAGCAATCGACTTTTTTCTGATCTGCTCATGGGGAGGAAGAGTGCTGAAATCAAAGTTTGTGTACTGATTATTGATCTTCTGATATTCAGCTGCTTGATCTGGGCTCATTTTGTCTAAATCCTTGCGCGTCGACGTTCTTGGTTTTCCTTTCAACGAGTTTTCTTCGGAAAAACCTTCTTCGAGGTCATGCTTGTTGTCGAAATTGAATTTCGACGGCTGGTTTGGCAGGTTTAGCACAGTGTGAATCAAATGCACCCACATCAGGTATGTACGGTGCCTCCATTTCTTGCGATTCAATTTTATCCCAGTCATAGTCATCAAACCATGTGTGTGTGTTGATGCGCGTGTCTCCGCCACTTTCTTTGGCGCCCAGACGATCCACTGCTGGCCGCGTGAGAAAGCCTTTGATGACATCCTTGCACTCGGCACTCATTTTCACTTCGCTTTCCGGCGGGAACTCTAATGGCCCGCCAATTATCAGCTTCTTCAGGTCGTCGTTCTTTTTCGCACGGAATGGCCGCTGTGCAATTGTCCTTCAGTCACAGCCCCAGGCACCACGCTTTCTAACTCACTTTCCCGCATATCATTTCGTATTGTATCACCCCAAGACTCCACCAGTCAATTGTGTACGTGTATCCTGCCTTTTGTTCGAGGATTTCTGGCGCTGGAACAAATAATTAAACAAACAGCATAGAGTGGTGCTTGCAGGACTCGGAATATTTACCCATGTAAACCAAGCTCCCTGCTACCGCATGAAGCATTTTGCCCTCCTTCCAGTAAGTAGATATGTTAAAATCTGTCAGGCACGCGTGTCCTCGCTCGTCCAGCAATACTGTAGACCTTGAATATTAACAACGGAAATGTGTAGTCTCCTTCTTAACTGTTGTCAGGCTTTAAATCTCGATGCACTACGTTCTTCGAATGCAGGTACATCAATCCCAGGGCCACTTCTGCCACATAAAATTTCACTGTTGCTTCGGGCAGTATCCCTTTGTTGTTGGTCAGCAGAAACCGAAGGTCCCCGCCAAGCTTCAAATCCATAACCATGAACATGTGTTCGTCATCTTGGAACGCATACCGGAGGTTGCTGTATTCAACGTGAGATTCACAACACAAGAAACATCAGTGAACAAACCACACAAACGGACAGTGAACTAGCTCCAGGAGCTTTCGCTCTTGTATTATATTATCAACCGCCTTCATCTTAATGCATTGCATTTTGTTGATATACTTCAACGCGTAGGTGATTTTACTTTTCTTGTGTTGCACCATCTTGACTTTGCCAAACGCGCCTTTGCCGATTGCGCGCAGGAGCTCAAAGTTCTGAAGGTTCACTGCACTTTGGGCGTCAAAAACATAAATCTAAGGGTCCGCGCAAGTCAAACCTGCCGAACAGTGTTCGGGCGACTCTTGCTTTTCGCAACACGCGCCCATCGACCTACTATCAGACGATCAAAAATCGTAGTTTGCGTTTCGGTGCGAGCTTGTAAGGCCGCACACTATTGTTCTTTTCAAAACCTTTGTTTCACCGAAAAAAAAAGGTTCTCAAATTTCCATAAAGTATTAAACCCAAATATTCATTTTCTTATATTTCTATATTCAGCCGAAAAGGACTTGTCAGTGCCATAACCGGCTAGTCGCTCGCTGCGAAGCTATGATGCAAATTCAAACCCCCAGTCCAACATGGTTCAAAAACTTTTTTTTAACAATATAATCATGGAATTGGACAGAATCTCTCCCTATTCTCGATGGCCAGGAAGAACTTTCCAATTAGTGCGATTTATTGATCGGTTAGGGGTTGGGCAGGAAGAAACGTTGCCAGGCAGAACGAGTGTATTCTTCTGTGGCAGTTTGAGACACCGCGGTTGAAGAAACACCCAAAACATGCCAACAGCTTCGGGATGGGATGAATGCAAGTTGCCTGAAATCAATCCCGCAAAGCTTTGGTGCGAACTGGCTGCACGCAATAACTTTTACTTGGACCCAAACAAACCCAAAAACCCAAGCGCTTAAACAGGAGGCTACGGCTGCTCCATGATAGGCGTGCGCTCGTCCGTGTCGGCTGGTTCGGTTACGGCGCGTACCGTCCCAGCGAGCGACGAGGACCGCAGCACGGCGACGCCTCGCCGCGTGTGCGTGTCCTTGCCCGCCGCACTGCCGCACGCGCCAGCACCGCCGCCTGCCGCATCCGCAGCTACATCCGTGTCAGCCCCCGACTGCGAAAAGAAGCTTTCGAGCGAGCCAAGGATCCGCGCCCCCGCGCCGCCAGCCCCCGCCGCGCGTCGCTCACGCCACACCTTGTGCCGCGCCAGCCGCTCGTTGAACTCGAACAGAAGCGACACTCCTCCCGCGATCACAAGGAACCCCATCACCAGCGACACGCCTGCCGTCGTCGAGTCCACGGTGAACCCGCGGAACAGGACTGCACTTGTGCACAGCGTACACGTCGTGAACGTCACGTAATACACCGGTGTCACTACAGCTGTGCTGAACTGGTTCAGCGCCTTGTTCAGAAAGTGAATCTGCCCACACACAGCTGCCCCAATGAAACCCATAAGCGGGTATATCTGCCATTGCAAAAACTGGTTGTCTTCTGTCCAGTGGCTGAATGTGTACACGAGCGCGGATCCGAAGCCTGTGGGGAGTTTATTTATTTCGCGCTTGCGTAGTTCACCTTGTAGCAATTCATACCTTGGCAGCTTATGACCAGAAACGAGCCAACCAATGAGCAGATAAGAATGTAAACAATTGGGTTCTTGTCGCCGTGCGTGGGAGCAATATAGTAAACCAAATACCCAATCGCGCCACTGCAAACAATGAAATAGAAGATGAACACTGCGAGGGGGAAAACAAAGGGCTCTTAGGACGAGAAAGCGCCACGAAATTTGATTGGGCAACCAGTCAGACCGGCAACCCACTCAGATATACACGGTCACTCACATGGCGCGCTCGCGTATCCAAAAAACTCGGGGATGGTCTCGGATGAGTTGGACTCCGGCGCGTGTATCACGATCAGCACCGACCCGATCACGCACTGGATGCATCCGATCTTTCCCGTCAGATTCAGCTTCTCGTTGAGGTATATTTCTGACAGAATCGCGCTGTTGCGAGTGTCAAAATAGTCCACGGTCGAGGTTGTGCCGATCAATTGAAAGTAAAAAACAGGGGATGGGGCAAATCTCCCACGCACCTCACTACCACACTTATCGCCCCCAGCGGTGCAACCAGAATCGCAGGCGAAAACGCGTACGCGACAAAGTTTAGCGCCTCGCCCAGCGCCACTGCGACGGGGGAAAATAAGAAATCATTAAAAAACCTTTAAAAATTAAACGCTCAATCTCAACTGAGCACCATCCCCGTCCACCACAGCGGGTTGTCCAAGTATTTGTGTCCGTGCCCAAGCTCCCCATGTGCAGACACTGTCTGCAGCAGGCCCTTCTTTTTGAAAATGAACGAAGTTCCGATAAACAGCCCCGAAGTCAGAGCGAACGAAATCCCCGCGTAGTGGTACCAAGTTGGCACCTCGTCCGTGGGGACATAGTCCGTCACCGTGCCGTTGAGTATTGCCGCGATGGTCGCGTTTGACATCCTTTTTTTTTTTTTTTTTTTTTTTGTCGGGACCCCGCGAAAACACAAAACCAAAAAAAAACAAGTGTATTGCATCTAAAGATCCCTTCGTAGATTTTGCACTGACCGCCGCTGCGTCGAAAACACACGCGATCCAAGCGCAGGGCCGGGAGAAGCGGGAGTACTGTTGCGCTGAAGCGGGGATCCCGGCCTGGCGCTGTTCGCTCGTCGCGTCATTGGCGGAGGCGCTGTTTTTCGCCGCTGAGCAACAGCATCTATACCAGAACCGCCAGTCGCGACCGATTTGGATGCTGGTGCCGTTGTTGACGGCACAATAATCGCTCCAAACTCCTTTAAGCGACTGCCGGTGGCAACCCCGTCGGCACCAACGATCAATGCGCTGCCGGCCGCACCGACAGTAATTGCGAAATTTCCGGCAACAATGGGCTTCCCGGTAGCTTGCGCCTTTTGCTGCAGTTGCAACCGCTGAAGGTACTCGCGCGACTCTGCCAGGTCGTCATGTACGCCGTCGACAACCTCGACAAACGCAGCAAACAGCGGGGCGGGCACCGTCACCGTCTCCGTGCCCGAGATTTGTGCATCCAGTGCCGCCAGATTACGCTCCGTGCTTGGCGCCTGCCGACGCGCGTACGCTCGCCGCGCGGCGATCAGCATGCGGGCCTTCTCGTACATCACGTCCATCGCCTCTGGAGACGACGATGGCGGCGGAGGTGTCAGCGCGCGTGTGTCCTGACCGGTACTGCCCATCGCAAGGATATCGCTTGTCATTGGAGTGAGTTTCGAAAGTGCAACGATTGGCTTGGATTTTGTTGGAGATGAAGATAAGATTGTTCTCGGAGGCGAGATGTTGGCCGGCGATGATGCCGATGCTTCGGGCACTTGATGGTGATGTGATTCGAGAGGCGCGCTCAGGGTATTCGATGCTGGTGCTGGCATTGTGTTGACGTCGGGCACAGGTGGCTTTGCCTTGAAAGTGGTTTTCAAGGCTTTTTCTCCCGCTTCTATCAGCTGCGAAATCGTGTCGCAGACCCTGTCGAACTGCTGCTCGACTTCTTTCTGCAACTCGAGCGAGTTGTCGATTTCCTCAATGACCGCGTTGGCGAACGGCTAATCAGGAAAAATTAACCAAAAAAAAAAAATACCAAGCTGCGGAAATCATGACTCAAACTCACGTCAAACTTTTGCCGGACAAACAAGCCACTTTTTGACGAGCTCAGGGAAACGGACTCAACAAAAGTTTCGCTGTTGCTTGCCGAGTCGTCGGAGTAATCGACGGATAAGCTTGCTTCTCCATACTTTCGCTTAAGTACTCCCATTATGCGGCGCATCTGTTCGAGATTCAGCGCCTGCTCGCGAATAGTGTTTTCCAATGTCGTGTTGACTGCGAGGAGTGACTCGTTGGCGATTTCAAGATCCATAATCTGATCAAAAAATTCATAAACAACGGCAAGTAAAAAGCAGCAACTAACTTTTCTCGCAGCACGCTCGTTCACATGTGACTTGGCGGTATCTGCATCAAACGCAAGGACAGGAGTCGCCGGCTTTATCGGGGCAGACGACGCAATGGTTGCGGATAGGGCCGACTTGAGCGTACCGGGCGGCAAACTGCGGCGTGGACGCAGCGGGGATGACGGCGATGACGACGACGTTGATGGCAACAGCGGCACGGACGGCACCGATGTTGAGAACAGCATGGGGCTTCGAGGGCGTGGCGGCGTGGAAGGCAAGGCGGGAACGGGCGGAGGGACGTTGAAGTCTGGCGCGAGCGCGGGAATCGGGATCGGAGCAGTCCGCGAGCGCGCAAGACTCGGCGGAAGCCGCACCTGCAGCACGCAAACATGACGGTTAGTGTCTCGCGCATGCAGGGAGCGTGCGAGCGTGTGTGCGCGGGCTCTTGCCTTGATCCGCGACGGCGACGGCGACTGCGCGCGGGACCCCGGGATCAATCCCGGCAGGGGGCAGTCTCGGCCGCGAGCGGCAGACAGTGCTGCAGTGAGCGGGGCGGGGTGGACCACTGACATCCGGCGGTGCCTTCGAGTGTGGGTGTGTGTGTGATGCTTCGACAAAACTCAAAATTCAAATTTTTATTTGTAATTTGCGAATATTTTTGCTTGTTTTGTCAGTCGCTGCTGGTTGCTGAACAGGAGTGACTCACTTTCCTGCGATCCGCATATCCACGCATCACACTGACGTGTCGGTCACCCAACATCACGAGACGTATCGTCCCACCTTCTTGCGGACGCTCCCCAAGAATTGTCCGCAACTCGTCTTCATTCTTGATGCATCTGTCTATGTCACCCCTTGCCAGCTTACCGACGCTGCTCGTTTCTTCTTGCTGCCATGTGTTAAACAATACTTTGTAAGTAAGGTTGTTTTAAACCAGAAAAGATGCCTTTCACCTCAGAAACCAATCCTGGCGACGTCCCCAGATTAGAAGGCTTCGTTTGCCAAAAAATAAACTATCAGACGCTGCGCCAAAAACTTGACAGCACACAGTCAAATTGAGTGAAACGGCCGGGCCGTCCACGTGCGCACTCCTACGCATCGTGTTTCCTTTTCTGCGTTTGCGTTCCGATATCTGCGTGTAACAACGTTGATTTCACCGGCATTGTTGCTTTTTTTCGCGCCGACCACAAATATACTCTGTGCAATCCGACAAGATAACTATCGGTGGCGAGTGTGGAGCATAAGTCCCATTCCATTTCATCCCAAAAACTCACGTGTGTCTGCAATGCATAAATCACCTATAAAAAAAACAAGCACAAAGGAACTTTAGCAGCTGGATTTAGCTGTAGAATCAGCTAGGTTGAAGGTCGACGACAATATTTTCTTATCGGTTCTCTTGTCAGTGAATTAATTATAAAGGTATCTTCTACAGAGTTCTGGGAAAGACAGTAAAAGAAGACCAAGTTATTGAAGGCGCAAGGACTGTGAGGAAAATTACACGTTTCCCACTTTCATTTAATAAATGAATGGCAAATAGCGATGAACATAAGGCAAGTATTATGGGTGCATGTTTCCCAGTGCTTTCCCATTTTCAGAGCAGGAATGACAATTCGGTAAAACTCATTGAATATGCCTGTATAACCTTGTCGCATTCTTTACTGAAATTCTACGTCTACTGGGACCGAAAAGGGGTCTCGTCTGCAAACTAGATTGTAATGAACCAGTCTTTAAAAGAAAATTTACGACAAATTTTCAGGGCACTGTATTCCTTGTCCAACTGTTTTCCTTGCACCTGACCGCTTGATGTTATCCTCGCTAATAGGGGAAGAAACATTGTCTCAACAGAATTGTTAGCTACTAAGAGCTTTATATGCCAGCCAATTGTAAAACTGGGCCTACGAAACCTTCCGAGCACAAACGGAATGCAAAAAAATGGCCAATTCTCAGGCACATCGTAGAGGCTGACTTTTCGAAAGCGTTGAATGCAGAATAATACACGGGTGCGAGACTTCGCATAATCAATCAAAGAAACGTTGCTTTCTAAATTTTACATCAGAATCTTATGTCTTCCGCCTCCGCTCTTATCGAGGACACCCTCCGCCGATCAACTGCTGCCCTTGCAAAAGTTCAGCATGACGATGGTCATTTTGTCGGTGTGGTTCAAACAAATGCTACCGTGGATGCCGAATGGTGTCTTGCGCTGTGGTGTATCGGACTGGATAATCATCCGCTCAGAAATCGTCTTGGCCGCGCTCTTCTCAACTCTCAACGCCCCGATGGATCCTGGGAAGTCTTTTATGGTGCGCCCACTGGCGATATCAATGCAACTGTGGAAGCATATGCAGCACTATGCTCACTTGGTATTCAGAAAAATTCCGACCATCTTTCACGGGCCAGAAATTGGATTTTTGCCAAGGGCGGCCTGTCCGGTATCCGCGTATTCACGCGCTACTGGCTCGCGTTGATCGGTGAGTGGCCTTGGCGCCATACTCCGAACATCCCGCCGGAAGTGCTCGTCAGTCAGCTTCACGGATTCTCAATTTACTCTCTCGCCCAATGGGCGCGCGCAACATTGATGCCGATTGGCCTTCTGTCCTCCCAAAGACCAGTACGCCGGCTTCCAGATGCATGGCGCCTCGACGAACTGTTTCCTGGTGGCCGCGAAAACTTTGATTACGGGATGCCGTCAAACCCGTTGGCTGGTCCATTTTGGAACCTGTTTTTCCGCACCGGAGATACCTGTTCGCACTGGGTTCAAGAATGGGGTCTTGTCCCTTTCAGACGACTTGCACGCGCCTACGTTCGCGACTGGATCGTGACTCGTCAAGCCTCAGATGGCACATGGAGTGGTGTTCAGCCTCCATGGGTGTACAGCATACTTGCGCTGAAGGCGGAGGGCTTCCCGCTGTCGCATCCAATCATGGTGAAAGCTTTGGAGCCGTTGGAAAATCTCAGTTTGGGCTGGCGTGTCGATGATGGGGATGCTTCGTCGATCCAAGCCACGAACAGTCCCGTTTGGGATACCATCCAGGCCGTCATTGCTTTTTCTGACTCTGGATTGATTGACCAGTACTCTGAATCGGTTGATAAAGCAGTCCAGTGGATAATGGACCATCAAATCCTTGTTCCGGGCGACTGGTCAATCAAGCATCCTGGTCTATTACCGGGAGGTTGGGCGTTTGAGTATTCGAACGACTTCTACCCAGACTTTGACGACACTGCCCTTGCACTGATCGCGCTGTCTCATTTCCGGAACGTTGGAAAGTGGCAAAATCGAGGAATCGAAGCTGCAATTGAAAGAGGCATAAACTGGCTGTTGGCTATGCAAAGCAGCAACGGAGGCTGGGCAGCCTTTGACAATGACAACAACAGCCAGTTTCTCACAAAGCTTCCATTCTGCGAATTCGGCGAAGTCATCGACCCCACTTCCGTGGACGTCACTTCCCACGTTATGGAGGCATTAGGCAAGAATGGATTTTCATACTCTCATCCGTCCGTCAAGCGTGCTTGCGAATATTTGTTCAAAGTGCAAGAGCCGGACGGCTCTTGGTTTGGCCGTTGGGGCGTGAACTATGTTTATGGCACTGGTGCTGTTATTCCAGCTCTGGCTTCGATTGGCTTTGACATGAACGATGCAAGAGTGGGTCGTGGTTGTGAATGGCTGCGTGCTCATCAAATGGCTTCTGGCGGATGGGGCGAAAGCTGCGTGTCGTACATAGAGGACGAAAGTGCGGGAAAGGCCAAAACCGCCACAGCGTCGCAAACAGCGTGGGCATTAATGGCGCTTGTGGCTGCCAATCGGCCGGAAGACCGCCCGGCGATTCTGGAGGGATCCAAATTTTTGGTTGATACACTGTCGGCTGAAAGTGGAACTTGGCGTGAGCCAGAGTTCACGGGAACGGGATTCCCAGGTTATGGAGTGGGGCAAACTGCCAAACTGAGTGATCCGGCTCTGCTGTCTCGCTTGCGCCAGGGTCCAGAATTGTCGCGTGCATTTATGTTGCACTATGGTTTGTACTCTCACTATTATCCCATTGTGGCTCTGGGTCGCTGCCAAAAGCTGCTAGAAAAAGTACATAAATAAGTGTTTCGTTTGAAATCGTGCAATGACCCCGAATAGAGCTGCTTTTCCAATATCTTTCGAGGTTCTGGCTTGAAGAAACGTTTTCAAAAGAATTGCCATCTATGCTGCATGATATTTCGACAAGAGCTAGTCTTTAACACTTAAGTTCAACTAATTTCTTTTCCACAGTGATGTTCCAGAACATCTTTAACTCGAATCATACTGGCTTGTGGAAAACGCCTGTCTGATCTCTGTTGTTTTTGTTTTTTTGAGTATATTTTCTGACAAAAGTCGTTCTTTCAAATCCATTGTTCGTGTAAGCTGCTTCGATTACAACGCGGTTTATTTGCTACGGTGCTGTGTGCGCATCTTCGCTGCGCATTGAAAGTAAGCTGCGCGGGCAATGCGCGGCCGTGCGCTGCAGCACATTCAGTTATTTGTGGCACAGCTTTTGACCAATGGCACCCACAGCCAGGTCGCCTCTGATCGCTTACGCTGCGGACTCGGCCGGCCAGTTCTACGGCAACGGCGGCGCTAACTACCACTACTACGGCAACGACGGCGATGAATACGACGATGAATACGACGCCGACGGCAACGGTGAAGTCGACCACTCTTCAACCCTTCCGCGGGCGACCCCAGACCAGTCGCAGTACATCCTGTCCCTCAAAGAGAGGCCTCCGCGTGACTCCGTCTTTGCTCTCCTCTTTGCCGCCGCCACCATCGCGTTCTGCATTGCTGCCGTTGTAGCCGTCCGCTCCGCCAAGCACGAGGAGGGTGAAGAGCTACGGCATACCGTATATGCTGCACTCAGAAACTCGTTTGGTGAGTGTTGTCGTGTCGTTGTGAAGCGGTGTTTGGGCTGAGCAGTTTCGTTTTCATTCGCGCATCCAGGCGTTTTGATGGGCGTATCTGCGGCTTCAGTTCTCGCGAGCATCGTCTGGATTATGTGCATGAGTGCATTCGTAAAGGTTTCCGCAGTTCCTTTTGAGAATCACTTCTGATAACGTTATGTGCTTCAGCCAATCGTCTGGGGATCCATCATCGCTATCCCCGTTCTCTGCCTTGGCTTATTCACTCTCATTCTCACTGATGCTTTGCTTGGGAAAGCGCATGATCCTATTTATCTGAATCCTCAGTACAACTGGTGCTTTGCTTTGAGATTGCTTTGCATCAGCTCATCACTTGCGACAGGATGATTGTTCTCGCAGTTGCGTTTTTAATTGCGTCCGTCGGATCCGGAACTTTTCTGTATCGCGAAAGGCACAATATCGATCGCGCAGTAAATATCATCCACCTGGCGTGTCAGATACTATGGGAGACACCGTCAATCTTTACTCTTTCTCTCGCCATTCTCTTCATATACACCGTTTATTCTTTCTTGTGGGCCTTCGCGTTCTCTCATCTGTTTCTTACCCAAAATCCGAACTCTGACGGCGTCACAAAATCGACCGCTACAACCATTGGATTTTTTGTGTTAATGCACTTCTGGACGTCTGCGATTTTATCCTCCGTCGAAAAAATGGCGATTGCCGCCACGGTCGGCCAGTGGTATTTCGGCCGGAGCGTCGACGAAACATACGATGAAGATCTTGTGGCCAAAAGTCTCGAAGTAGCTGTCGGCCCTGGTTTCGGAAGCGTCTGCTTCGCGGGTCTAGTTTGCGGAACCGTCGAAGCCGTGCAATTTGGTGTCCGACGGATTCGAAGAGTTGAGTGTTTTTGCTTGCGCTTCTGTCACCACTTGGTCGTTGAAAAGCCTCACCAGAATATTCGAGGAAATGCCCTTCAAACGTTTGCCATGAAAACCCTGGATTCTGCCCTGACGTTTCTTAGCAACGTCACCAGCCAAATCACATCCTACACGCTGATATACTGTGGTCTCACCGGCGCTAGTCTTTGCGTTGGGGCTGTCAAGTGCTCGCGGTTGTTCAGACGGAATCTCGTTCTTGGGATGGCCACTGCCGGTATCACTCGCGCCATTCTCTACTTTGGCGCGACTGCTGCTGCCGGCGGGGTTGGTGCTGGCGCATTCTTCTATGCAGCTCGTGGCGACGGCAGTCCATATGCATGGGTTGTTGGTGGCGTCGGCGCCGTTGTTCCATTTTATGTCGTGAGGTTCATGAGCCAGATTATTCAAAACACGTAAGGGCGCTTCGTTTATCTTTCACCGTAAATTTCGCTTTTCCAGGATTGATGCCACGTTTGTGTGCTATATGCTCGATGTGGATGCCAACGCGAATAATTGTCAAGAGGCGCATGATATTTTTGAAAACGAAATGGGCCTGTGAACAATTGAACGTTTGAATGGAAGTTACACCTGTGATTTTCTGTTGTGCAGTTGAGAAAATAAAATTCAATCCATGATTTTTTTTTTGCTCTTGAATTGTGAAGTTTCGCGCATGACTTTTGTTGTTGCAATGATCGTTTTAGCACGCAGCAGAATTTTTAGGGCACCGCTTCATTCGGGTCTTAAATTGGCGGCGACAAAATCCTCTGACACTTTCATCAACAATATGTCATTTCGACAGCCAATGTAGCGCGGAAATATTTGCAGCATACGGCTTCTGCAGACAGATGGTCAGTTTTGTTGGTCAGTTCCTAATTGCCGAATGAAAAATAAGTTGCTGCTGTCAACCTGACGATGGCGAAAAGCAGTTTTTGAATCGCACCATGAAATCTTACCAGAATAAAAGTTGGAAAAGACCGCGGACATCCCCGGGTGTGGGATGCCGTTCGCGTTATCAGTTCACTCCAAGAAGCAGTTCGAATGGCCACCGCGTTCCTCGCGACTGCCGCAGCTGCAGCTGTGTGGATGCATCCCATCCCTGATGATACTGTGCAAGCGGCGCGAAGTGTGAGGCAGTGGGGGGGTTTTCCGGCGGTGGAAGCTTGTGAGTTCCGAAGAAACGCCGAAAAACACTTCCAGAAGAAATGCCGAGCGGATCAGCCACGACGCCGGCAGAAGCTGCGGCACCGCAGCCGCCAGCAAACGCGTCCGAGCCCGCCGCAAGCGCGAGTGCGGCCACTGCCACGCGGGCTGTTGGCAGCCGCGGCAGCTGCACCAGCAGCAGCAGCAACACGCGCGCAGGCGTCCGCGACCGCGACGACAGCGACTCCGACGACGCCGACGCCCGGCCGCTGTCGGCCATCGCGTCCCCCGCACGCTCGCGCTGCACCAGCACGCGCCTGTCCGTCAACAGCGCGTTTGTTCTCTCTTCGACGCAAAATCCCGGTGCCCCGAATCTCCCGCCCGGCCACGAGAACATCTCCAGCCACAGCGGCAAAGACAGCTTCAATAATGGAGCAGCCGACGACGACGACGACGACGACGACGACGTTCCTCTTTCCACGCATCCATCACAGCGCGTAAGTTGTTTATCGCAACGCCCAAGTTCGCACGTGTCCGCCGAAGGTCCAGACGAAGTCGCAGCTACCTCTGGCTTCCTTTTTGGAAGCACGGACAACGCCTTAATCATCAATTCTCCTTCGGCTGGCGAGCAAAGCGTCCATGGCGTGGTTGTAGTCGAAGGTTCGCGACCTTGTGTTTGAAGCACTTTTTTTTACTTTGTTATTAGAAGCAGAAGAAGATGACTGCCCGCTTTCTGAAATACAAATGTCGCCAATAAAACCACGCGCTTCTAAAGACTACGTTCTTGGTTCCGACGGAGATCGTACGTCTTGTTTTGAAAGTTCCGCCTTGTGATACCACAAAAAAACACAGTCGCGAAAGAAGGCGGCGGGAAATATTCGTATGCTCGGCCCGGCACATTGCTGCATGAAGCGCCTCAGCTTATTGCACATGAAAAGAAGAAAAGGCCCCTTGATGGTCGTTACGGCAAGCCACTCATCGCCGTGGAAGTTGCTGATCGAAACCGTCTGGAACACGCGAAAATTGCCGGCAGTCTCGCATATACCACAATGATACGTGCGCAGGAAGAACAGGCAATACGATCAAAGCGGGAAGAAAACGCTTTCAAACGCCAAAATTGTGACAAATGCGAAGGTGCGTCTCGCGTCATTCTACGCTTCCCATTCGCATAAGGACGATATTTTTTGGATTCTGGGTTTCATGGATCGCTGGGAAACGCATAGTTTGCTGTGTATCCAGGCATTGATGTGCAAAATTTAACGCAGGTCGCGGTTTCACGCATCCGAAGCACGGTGCGAAAATTCACGATCGCGCGCCAAATGTCGAGTGCAAAGCGTGTCGAGTTTGCGCGCCATGCTTTGGAACCGGGCTACTTATTGATGTTACTTCCTGCATTGACTGCCAATCCCTTGGTTACGTCCACCCCAACGAACCTTACTCATGCCGTAACGCGGCTAAAGGTCCTTGCGAAGCCTGCATTGCTTGTAAAACTTGTCGTGGAACAGGCATTGTCCAAACTCAAAGCCCAGACTTGCGGTTATCTGTTCAGTCGCTGACTGCGAGTATTGCGTCGCTGGCTCTCAAGAAGAGCAAGAAGCACAATAACAGCACGAGCAGCTTCAACTTGCGCCTCAAACGCGCGTCCGCAGGTGTTATAATCAGTGGACCATCGGACTTCAGAAGGCTTGCGACCCCCAGAAGCATTGCCAGCGCCGCAAGCAGCTTCTTGTCACGCAATCCGTCCATAGTCAGCGAGCGCATAGATTCAGTTAGCATGCTCTTTGACGAAGCCGCAAGCCTGGAAATCAGCGGAAACGACTTGCAGCTTCCCGCCGAGTTGGTTGCACCGGACGTCATCTTGGAAACAGCTACAGAGGCCAGCGATTCTGAAGATGCAGATGAAAGCTCGACTGACACAAGTAGCGCCGAGGAAGACTCGGCAGAAATTTCACAGCCGTTGGTCGCACTGGAGCATGACGCTGAGATTGCCAAAGCTATGCAGGAAACTGAACTAGGTTCCGGCGCGACTCTGCCGGCCGAAGAGAACCAGGATATTGCGGCTGAACAGCGAGATAAACGCTCAGAACTGGCGTTGGTGCAATCGTAAGATGTGGTGATTTTTATGAAGTTTACTTCACACAAAGCCTCCCGTGCTAATAAACATGTGATTACGTGAAACATCAAATAACTTTGTGTGCTTTGCGGCACAAAGAATTCCTAACAACGCAAGTGTAGGATGTCAGACCAGTCCTCATCCAAAATTGCTTTCTTTTTTGTTCTTTTTACACTGCATACTTCATCTTAATCGGAACTCCCTGTCGAGCAAACGCTCGGCTCAGCTCTGTTGTCTCTAATAGCCCCGGAAAATCATTCGGACGGTAAACTTGAAAAACATCGCTCATTGTGGCACAAATTGGAGAAGCACCATCTCGGACACTGACAAATGAAAAGAAAGCATGCGTCAACAAAACAATGTGAAGAAAGAAACTCTTTCGACCTGTCAATAATCCGATAGAGTTCAAATTTCAAGCGAAAACTTCCGGTTTTACGGACCGCAAGATCGTAAAACACAAAAAACATTCCGGGCTTATTGTTTTCGTCATACAAAACTCGCGATTCCGTGAGTAAATTTCCAAGAAGGTTGAAACACTTTGTATAGCCGTCTGTGGTCTCCACAGAATACAAAAATGAAGAGTCCGTTGCTTCGCAGTCGCCGTTCGTCACGGTCGCGATGAAGGACTCCTCACCAGTAGATTTAGCGGACGACGCCGTCGTATCTTCGATAGGCTTGTACGATAGTGAGCATCCAGACTTTTCCGAATTTGACACGTTCAAATGCCCATCACTGGACAGAGATTTGACTGAAATCGCTAACGGAAAATATCCAACCTCGACCACAGTGACGCAAAAACAACGCACGTACTAGCCTCTTCCATGCTAATTCCCGTAAGTTTGACTCTGTGAAACGAAACCGAATACAGTCCGCTATTTAAAACCTCACGCATTGATATTTACACTAACACAGGGCAGGGATTGATGGGGCGCCTATCAGCGACAGAAAAGCCGCAGACCCGAGCACGAACGGGCTGCTGCACGACCTCTAAGGCAACGCCAGAGGGGTTGGGGAATGCCTGGGGGAAAGCAAACATGAGGGATGGCACCAGTGTAAACAACGAACGTGACCGCACGTTCATATCTGGAAACAGACAGCACAGACGTCGCAAACACAGATGCCGCCGTCTTCGCGCGCCCCGCAGTTCTTGACAATCAGAGGGGGCAAAGCCGACCGACAGTTGCCGCAAATTTTTGCCGGTCCCCGTTTTCCCCCACATTATATGTGTTAACTCACGTTCTCCGCCACAGGATAACTTCAAGTGCACCCTCATTAGACTTGGTTTCGGTCTTTCCGGAACATTCCGACGCGTTTTGGTTTATAAACCACAACGAGTTCTCGTGTCATTCCTTTTTCATAGTAAGTTAATTACTAATACACTCGCTTGTAATCAAAGGGCGGCTCATTGGTTTATTTGCATTCTTCTTTTTCTTTTTTCCGTTTCTCTGACAAGTATTTCGGAAACAGACAATTACATTTTTTCGGAACTTTCCCCACCTTTTTTAAATTTTCCGATATAGTTCGGTGACTCGATCATTTCAAAGTGGCTACCTTGCCTGGTGCACAGATGTTGCGGGTTTTCAACGCGGTCAATTGCATTGGCTGATTGGCTGCAAGATTTTAATCCGGAAAATGTTTCTTCAATCTCATGAAAACGAATTCATTCAGTTATTTCTTGAAAATCGATTTCTCCTTATTTGCACAGCATTATAGTAGTCGATTCGGACCGGCGGATGCGTAATGTGGCGCTGATTCGAAATGCGGTTGTGTTGTTCATTTCGTTTGTGGCCTGACTAACCATTTGATGTTGTCTGAGGCGCCACGAAGAACACGGAAGTGCCGATTTGTGGTGACAAAGGGCGCGATAGAATTGTTTCGTGAGCAATCAGGTTCATGGCTGGGTGGAATGAGCTCACGCATGCAGGTGGTATCAGCGCTAATGGGCTGTTTGACGTGCACGCCGCCGGTGCAAGCGGGGGCCTCACTCAAGGACTTCGACTTCCCTTTTCACCGCTAAATCAACCCACGCGTACAAAGATTCCCTTATGGCAAACGCCACCAAGCAAATTCGCATCAAAACCTCGTTCTTTTCTTCGCCGATTGACACTGCTATTGGTTTATGCGGCATTTTTTTCTGTATTCCTTTCATGCTCCCCATTTCCCCATTTATACACATTGAAACAGGCGTCCATTCAAATGGCGCTAAACTGCAGCATCGGCTTTATTTATCACAAGATTCTGTGGCCGCGGAGGCGGAAATGGTGCGCCAAGTCAAAAAGTTTGAAGGTGGCCTTGCCAACACAGATCCTTTGTGCCTGAAGCCTTCGGACTCTGCACGCAAAAGGTGCTTGAAATCAAGAAGCAGTTCTGCTTTAGCGGTATTCCCATATCAACAGAAGGGAATATGGGAGGAGACACTGATTTTTGCAAGGTTCCAGCCACATCGCTTGTACAAACTCGTAAGCCAGGGTATGACTACAGAACTTATCACTGCAAAGCAAGGCATTTACTATTCCGAAGCCCCTTCTATTCTACGCCCATCCAACAAGGAAAGCTGCTCATCGTGGACTCAAACTTCAACCACACTGATCTTCTGGCCCGTTACGACTTGATTAAAACGCGCTACTATCCATGTGCGTCGACAAACGCACGGTACCTTGTAGTTGCTGCGCAATTTCTACCCACGAAGAAGACAAGACTCGTCTTGAGGCGCTTGTGAAGGCCAGACTGGATTCATCACAAGGAAACGGTCTCTTTCAAATTGAAATGATTCGGTTTATAAAGGAACTTACCAATCTCTCGAGGCCATTGCTGGAAATGTGGTAACCACCCAACAAGCGAAAAACTTGATTGCGTGGAAGGCATTGTGTTTACTTTTTCTCTTCCGGTCCGCTAAAATCATACAAAAATAGTTATAACATACCGTTGTTCCCAGGGAACAGCTGTTTTTATCAAATGGCACAATTTGCTTACTTCGGCCTCCTTGTAATCGCCAACATTCTGCAAGCCGTGAATGCCGTGACTCTCGGGTCCATTGGAGTGATGAAAGGTTCTTACCTTGCTGGAGCCGCCGAATCGCTCTGCGGGTACTTCAGCGACAAAAGCAAGTGGCTCGAAAAGTACCGACGAATTGTCTCGCTGGACGCGTTGCAGAAAGGGGATGCAGCCGGCAAGCGATACTCCGAGAGCGACAAGAACAAGGCTGCGCAAGGAGTCGTTGGCGGCGGTGGACAAGGGCGGCAGTCAAGCAATTCCTGTCGTACCTGGTGACGGGAATGCAGCACGAGCGGCAGGACATTGGCTTAGAGATGGCGTTCTTGGACTGCGTTCAAGGACAGAGCCCGGTTGGCAAGCAGCGATTATTGTCGCGAATAGTTGCGCGGCAGCCAGTTGTGATGGCAACGCGAGCGAAAAGCTAATCGAACCGAAACAGGGCATTGGCATCAAATCTATTTGGAGATTCTTGCCAGCGAAGGCAGTAGCGACCCACTTCTTGGAATAGCAACTTTGGTTGTTCCTTGCCCTACTCTTGTGGAACGGGCAATCTCATCGGTGCCAAAGAGCGCAGACGCCGGAGTGGGGCACATATCATATCAGCAGTACCTGGAAAGCGCATACAAGGCGGCGGAGCTGTGCGCTTGTGCAGCAGCATCGCATGACATCCATTAACTCGCAAACAAGCCCCAATCGACAGCCTAATTGAGTGATGCAGGCGAGTGCCCGCCGCCCATGCCGCTTCTGCTCTGCGCTTACCGCCGCTGCAGCGTGCACACGCCGCGCCAACCGCAACCACCTCGCTGTCCACAGTTGCGTCCGGTCTGGTCTGTTAATGAACACCTGATCCTTCCCATGCGCAGACCACCCGCCTCGACAGTAGCCATCTTTACATCCGCGTGCGCATTGGGTCTGAGCACGCCGACGTAGTGGCTCTCAAACTGACAGCTAAGACCATCGCTGCTTTGGCCGAGGCTAGTTTAACAATCGGACCCCCCGCTTCCCCCGCAATATATTCCCTCCTGACTGAATCGATCAGGCCGTCCAGAAGAAAGACAGCTCTCTGTTGTTGCCGCTGGTAGTCCGTTTCAATGGCACCATTTTGAGCGATGACGAACTTCCTGCTTTCCTTCCCGATGTCGATGTCAGAAGTGAGCCTTCGGTGGCATTGGTCATCGTCTCTGCAAGTAAAGTTGTGCACCCGCCTGTTGCACATGGTCCGGTGTATCGCCCTGAGTCTTTTCAACGAGTCGAAGCCGGTGCTGCAACAGCTGCCGTCCAGGGTGAAACAGTGGTCGCTCCTCACCAAGTCATGCTCTCGTACAAGTGAGTGCTTGCCTGTTTTTCGATTTGCTTGTGCTGATAGCATCTTTCAGCTGGGGAGAGATAACATCGACCGGAAAGTATGACGTGCAGGAATTAGTCAAATGCATTGCCGCCGAATTAAAACGAAGCAATCTGTCTGTGTGGATGGATGTGGAGCGCGGCATTGGCAGCATCCCGCTGATGAATGGAGACATCCTTGACAAGTGAGTGTTGCTGTCTGTTGAATTGCAAGCTGATTTGGGCG
>JADHYT010000327.1:0-24821 GCA_027604725.1 Entophlyctis luteolus
TTTATTGAATCTTGAAGGGAAATACAGCAGACAGCAGTTTCAAACAACTCTATTCTTTTTCTGTTTAGATCTCACACAGAAATTAACACAGAAAAAGAAAACCGAAATACCCAATTTTGAAACCATTTGCTGAATTGACAGTGATTCCAAGAAAATACCTAGCTCCACCCAGAGATTGCTGTGGCATGTGGAGAATGTCCAGAGAGACACAAGACAATTTTGGAGCATTCAGATCTTCCTTTGACATTTGTGAGATTGGGTGGGGCCTCCTGTGCAACTTCCCCCTCTTCACAATTGAATGGCCTGCATGCATCAATCTGGAGTGCCACAAATCCCAAGTCTTCTTGAATGGGTGTCCAGAAGCCAAATGGGCAACATTGTGGAGTTTCTCCAATTGCAGTTCAAATCCTCCTCTTCTGGCATATCCTTTTGCCATGACTTTGTTTTGAGCTGATGCATCCAAGTGGCCAACATTGACTGACAAGTAAGTCTTTTGATCTATGCTTACACAACATGGGGACTGGAATTGACTTATCAAGCAGCAAAAATGCAACCAACAATTGACATCTTTGTGGATGCAAGTCATATCAGCAAGGGTCCAAATGGTGTTAGCATGTATAAAGTTTACCTGAACTCCTGCTTGGTGATTTGAAAATCAAAGAAGCAGCAGATAGTTGCACTATCAAGTATGGAATCCAAAATTCTTGCACTGTGTGATGCAATCAAGGATGTGGCATGGCTACATGATTTATGTTGATGACCAAAATGGTTGCCCCTACTCCTTCTGGGATAATAACCTGGCCTTACATGATGCTGTGTATTTCAACCACAGATCTTGTAGCTCAGATGGCAGAGCACCAGAGATCTGTACTGGAGGTTGCAGGTTTGAGTCCTGCTGAGGTTATTCTTCACAAATTGATAATTTAATCATAGAAATTTTACAGGAAGAACCAGTAATTCGAATTCATGAAGATAATCAAGCATGCATAGCTGTAGCAAGGAATGCAGTTGTGAATGACAGGACACGACATTTAATGGCAAAAACCCAGTTCATCTGAGAAACATTTGCGAGTTGGAAGGTCCAATGGAAATACGTTGAGACAAAACACCAAATGGCTGATGCAATGACAAAAGCCCTGTCACAGAAGCAATTTGAGAATGCTCAGGCAGGCATGGGATTATTGTGAAAATGGCAGTGGATGTTGGAATTCACAAGGGTGATGGACAAAAAAGGTGATGGGAAATTTATTGTTAGGAGAAAGTATGCACCTTCAGTGATGAGGTGTCTTGCGGAGATTGGAAGGGTTGGGGTTTTTCAGTGCCTACAAGAACAGCAGTTTTCCCCAGCATGAATAAATAAGGGATAACAACTTCAAAACAAGACGTGTGCCTTTGTGTGGCAAGTGACCAGAGTCTTCAAGCCACTATCTATTTCCCTTCATCCACTTGGTGTCTACCAGATGGTTACATACAACTCCAGAGCATAAAATAGAGCAAGATAACACAGATAATCATAAACAGTCTGAAACTGTATGGCTTCACAACAGCAGCAAATTTGTCAGAAAAATCAACTCCTTCAATCATTGTCTATCTTGCCCAACATCAAAAACTAATTATAATTTTGATTTTGGCTTCACAAAAAATTTAGTTGTGTACCATATGGGGAGATGGATTTGCAAATATAACCAACTGTGTTTGAGAACAAAAGTGAGCTCTTCCTTCAACATTTTCTTTGGAATAAATTGGTCAAAAGGGTGCCAGATTTTGCATTGGAGTGGCATATTTTAATTTAAAGAAAATCGTAAAAGTATTTTAATAAAAATCAAAAAGTGCCACATGGCCAATTGTGCTTGTACAGTATTGTTCTTGATATCAAAATATGCGCAAATTGTTGGTTATTATGTGTGGCATCATAGATTCAGGGGCCTGGTATGGAGCATGATGCTTCGAAAGAAAACTTATAACCTTCGAACACCCATAGCATGCTCAAAAATACGTTGTATACAGATTCCTTCCGGAATCATTGTTCTTTTATGTTTTTGCACAAGTTGATGTTGAAATATAATTTTTGAAAAATTCAAACTTTTGTGCCATTGCATGAACTGGTCACTTTTTTTCAAAAGTACTATTTGTCAGGATTCCATATTTGGTGAGTGGAAGCTTGGCACAATTTTTCCAAACAGAAAACCCCACATATTGGAATATTCTCCACAAAGAGAACACAAAGCAATTTTATTTACCTTACCTTTTATTCCACTGTGCTGTGGAAAATTGTGGGAAATAAACACATGATCCAGAATGACAGTGACAAGCTTGAAGTGAATCCAATATGCAGCATATCTTCTCATACCTGGCCATATAGTATGTCAGGATCACCTGGCAGATTGATCCAGCAGTATCTGGCATCCAGCAAGTATCTGGCAGGTATCCACCAAAACTACCTGGGATCCAGCACTACCAGGAAAATGATCTGGCACTCATCCAGCATCTGGCAAGTATCTGGCAGGTATCCAGCTAAAGTATCTGGCATTCAGCAGATTATCTGGTATCCTATCCTATATCTGGCTCTTGTTAGTAATCAGAAGGCATTCAAGTCAGAATATGGCAACAACACAGCACCCAAGACATCCAATCACCAATCCTGAACTTCAAACAGGCCCAGATCATCTGTACAATCATCTGGCAGCTCATTGGCCAGATCTGATGAAGATCTGGATCCAGTGCCAGATCCAGAGTATCCAGATCCAGATCTGGCACTTGTCTAATTATTTTTTTTTAACATTTTTCTGCTGACTGATTCCATTTATTGAATATGTTTCAGTGAAAGATGAAAGAATCAATTTGCTAAATGATGCCCAGATACTTGCCAGATTATCTGGCAAAATCTGGCTGAATCTGGCTGTGCCAGATAGGATAAAAAATCTGGCATTTTGGATCCAGCATCCGGCTGATTGATTTGCCAGATAGGATACAGATCTACCTGGCAATTTTTTTTACCTGGCAGATACATTGCCAGATATTTTGCCAGATTTGCCAGATCCCAGATCAGATCAGGATACAAAAAAAACATTTGCCAGATAGGATCCCAGATATCTGCCAGATATGTATCCAGCAAACATACTATACTGCCAGATACACATCTGGCAAACATACTATACCTGGATCAGAACACAAAAAAAAACATTTTGCCAGATAGGATCCCAGATATCTGCTGGATATATATATGGCAAACATACTATAGATAATAGTGACATCCAGAGTAGCACTCCTTGTCAATTTGTTAGTCCAGAGTTGGCTTTTGTTTCTTTTTTTTCTTTTTGTGTTTGTTTCTCCCTTATAATATCTATGGATTTGCTTGTCACTGTGGTTTGCTTTTCTGTTTTTAACTGTCTTATGTTTCCTGATGTGCTGGGTGAAGTTTCCAAAGGTGCATCACAGTGAGCATCTGAATTCACCCTGCGCCACACTTCGAGAATGGACTGGTTTTGTTTAGAAACTTTCAGATTCCCTCATTGTGCCTGAAGTCAGCAGCATGCGACTGACCGTGGGCAGCCGGCAAAAAAGCAAAACAGAGAACAGAGAGAGATATAACGGTTTATTAACAAACATGTTATTGCTCGATATTCAGCAATGTGGTTTCGGACTTTTCGATGACTGCAGCAAGCTCGGTATCATTTAACTTCAGATCTTTTTGCAGCGCATGGAGCATTTTTCGGTCGAATTCAATTGTCGCCTGTTGGGCGTGTTTGATCGTCCCGGCGGTGTGAAACACCGACAACATGCATGGAGTGTTATTATGCGCAATGTGTGTAATGAGTGAAAGAGCGGCGTGCCATTCGCGATGAACATCTCTCGGAACACGGATGATGCCGACCCCTGTCATGGGAGAGAAGTACTTGACGCTTGAACCGCCGGCCGTAACGACGACTCCAAAGTTAGCTTCGACTGCCGTAGCGAGTGCTGCGGCAATAATCGCGGGTGTTATATACTCCGCTACGACGTGCTTGCGCTTCGGGTCTGTGTGCAGCTGAAAACACAGGTAGCGGTTTTTGAATCTCATAAAAACGAAATGCTTTCTTTCATTCGTTTAACACCAAAACGCAAGCTGGCGAAAACCCCCATCCATGGCTTCAAAGTATCCAAAGATGGCTTCTGCTCATGCCGTATTGTGACGAGATAGCTTTTTAGTGTACTGAATGGTAAATTTTTTCGTTGCATGGCAGAAGACGAAGTAGAGGCGAATGATGATTGCATTTAAAAATAAGCTGCAAAGTAATTTACTGTAGCACCAGAATGTCGGAGGTGTTAAGCAACTTGCGCCGCAACTGTTTCTCCGCGGATGGGATTTTTGCGTTACATTCAGTCGAGTGAGATGGATTACGTCCGTCGGAAAGAGTCCCGTGCAGACTGGTGCGGTTTCACGATTTTTATTTTTATTATTTTTTATTGGGTCTCTGAACAGTTCACACCGAAATCAACAAATCCTGTTATGCTCACAAATAGCCCGGGTCTCAGCATTCGCATTCGTGTCGGATGCACTGAGCACATGAACATTTAGCAACGTTGTTTCGCAAATGCGAGTGAGAGCTTCAGTGGTCAAAAATCCCTGGTGTCCTGTAACGATGACATTGTTAAATGACAGAAGTCTTGAGAACCATTTGTCTTCAATAAATTCGTCTGCCGAATGGTCTTCAAAAAACATTCCAGTTTCATATTCATACACGTCCAAGCCGGCCGCACCAACTTTCCTCGATTTGATAGCACGGATCAAATCAATTGAATTTATGAGAGCGCCACGCGATGTGTTGACCAGCAAGACCCCATCAATCATCTTTTCGAGCGATTTTGCATTGATGAGGTGGGTGGTGTCAGGAGTCAAAGGACAGTGGAGCGAAATGACTCGAGAAGACGAAAACAGCTCATCAAGACCAACGTAGCGGCACCCTGGAATCGCAGCAACAACTGGAGACGGAAATGGGTCATAGCATAATACTTGGCACCCGAAACCGCGCATAATCTTGATAAAGGCCTGACCTATTTTTCCTGTCCCAACGACACCCACAGTCTTTTCATACAAATCGAACCCAACCAAACCGTTGAGAGTGAAGTTTCCTTGGCGGACGCGTTGAACAGCTGGAACAATACGCCTGTTTGCAGCAAGCACAAGCGCGGCTGCAAACTCGGCAACGGCATGCGGCGAATATTCCGGGATGCGCGATACGATGATGCCGGCATCTTTGGCGGCTGCAATATCCACATTGTTGAAGCCTGCGGAGCGCAATGCGACGTGAGTGACTCCAAAGTCGCGCAAACGGTAAAGCACAGGCGCGGACACATGATCATTCACAAATGCGCTGACTGCGTCGTATCCCGCCGCGAGGCCGACTGTCTGTGCATCCAGTCTCACGCCGATCGTGGTCATAGCGATCTGCCCGTCAGTCTCGTACGGAGCCGCGGCACGGGACAAGAACGCGCGCTCGTGCGCCATGCTGGAGAAAACAGCTAGCCGTGTCGCGGAGGCTGCGGCGACCGTCGCGTGGATGCAGCGCCGCTGATGGAGGCTCAGGCGGCGCAGACTGTGACTGTGACTCATTGTTGATTGCAGCGAGTCATCGTTGAGCTTTTCGCAGGCGCCAAGTGTCAAACAATTCTGCGCGCGTCTCGCCGCCCGCGACCGCACTTTCATCGCAGACTGCGCGCACAACACGACACGCTGATACACGGCAGCACAACTAGTCGGTTACAAAATCTTTGCAGCCAGCGAAGCCTCACCATTTCGACCGTTCAATCTGGTTAATGGGTGCTGGCGCCGTCCCATCGCTTCCTGCCGCATCCGCACCGTCGCAAAGCCATAAGAGAAGCATGTGATTAAATAGCATTTACACATATTTTCCTTGCGGTGATGCAGCGGTGATGGGCGGTGATGAGGCTTGCTGGCCGATAAAATGCCTTGTCGTTCGGCAGGGCTTGTTCCCCGTTTATCCCCAAAGATGAAGTTTACAGACGGGATGTGGATGCCCGCTCAGGGCCGCGAGAACTTCTATGCAGCAGAAGCATACGAGGTTGTGCCGGACCTTGGGAAGGGCTCGCTCAACGTCTATGCCCCAGTCAACCGCATCAGGCATCGCGGCGACACACTGACCGGGCCCGCTCTAACAATCGACCTCTCGAGTCCGTATCCGGGAATCATTCGAGTCAAGGCACAGCACTTTAGCGGCAGCGTTACGAATCGCCCAGCCTTTGGTGTGTCAACCGATTCAAAATGGAAACCTTTGATAAAAGTCGAGGACGATTTTGCTTCCATTACTGCTGGTCCTCTCACCGCCCGTTTTTCCAAAAAGGATGCTTGGTCTCTTGAATTTCTTGATGCTGAAACTGGGGCTGTGATTTCGTGCAGTGATCCGCGAGGTCTGGGGTATTCAAGAAAAACTGGCACGGAATCTGCGCGTGTTTTCGATCAGCTTAATTTGGACGTTGGAGAATTAGTTTACGGCTTTGGGGAACGATTCATGTCGCTTGTTAAAAACGGACAGAGCATTGACAACTGGAACCGCGACGGCGGAGCAGGGTCTGACCAATGCTACAAAAGCGTTCCGTTTTACTTGACTAACCGCGGATACGGTGTTTTCGTTAATCACCCTGGAAACGCGGAGTTTGAGGTGCATGATTTTATACTACTATTTTTGTGCTGACGCAAAAATCCAAAGGTGTGCACCGAAAAGGCTTCAAAAGTACAGTTCAGTGTTCCGGGAGAAGAACTGGAGTACTTCTTTATTTATGGTAAAAATCCGAAAGGTGTGTTGGCAAAATACACGGATCTCACTGGAAAGCCATCTCTCCCCCCGGCGTGGTCGTTTGGGCTCTGGCTCACGACGTCATTCACTACTTCGTACGATGAAGCTACTGTGACCGGTTTTCTTGATGGCATGGTTGAAAGGAACATTCCGCTACACGTGTTTCACTTTGATTGCTTCTGGATGAAAGGCTTCAACTGGATGAATTTCGAGTGGGATCCCAGTGTCTTTCCGGATCCAAAGTCTATGATTCAGCGCTTTCATAAACGAGGGCTGCGTGTTTGTGCTTGGATCAATAGTTACATTTCGCAGCGCTCGAAGCTGTTCGAGGAAGCAAAAGACAAGGGCTATTTGATCAAGAAGACCTCTGGGCAAGTGTGGCAGTCCGACCAGTGGCAGCCGGGAATGGGCATCGTCGATTTCACGAATCCCGCCGCGTGCGAGTGGTACCAAACGCATCTCGTGAAACTGATGAACGTTGGCATCGACTGCTTCAAGACGGATTTCGGCGAGCGGATCCCTCACGAAAATGTCCAGTACCACGACGGCTCTGACCCAGAAAAGATGCACAACTACTACACACACCTTTACAACAAGACCGTGTTTGATTGCTTGGTCGAAAAGAAAGGCCGCAGCGAGGCTGTTCTGTTTGCGCGTTCAGCCACTGCAGGCGGTCAGCAGTTCCCTGTTCACTGGGGCGGCGATTGCTGGTCCAATTTCAATGCAATGGCCGAATCGCTGCGCGGAGGCCTGTCTCTGTGCATGTCTGGCTTCGGCTTCTGGTCCCACGACATTGGCGGATTTGAAGGGCTGCCGCCCGCGTCGCTGTACAAGCGATGGGTGGCGTTTGGTCTCCTTTCCACGCACAGTCGCCTTCATGGCAGCTCCAGCTATCGCGTCCCGTGGCTGTACGACGAGGAAGCATGCGACGTGCTCCGGTTCTTCACCCAGTTGAAATGCGAGCTGATGCCGTATCTGTTTGCATCCGCGGTGGAAACACACACGACCGGAGTCCCGATGCTGCGCGCAATGCTGCTGGAGTTCCCGGACGACCCCGCCGTGTACAGCCTCGAGCGCCAGTACATGCTGGGCGACTCGTTGCTTGTGGCGCCGATCCTGCACGCCGACAACCACGTCGCGTACTACGTTCCCGCGGGCCGCTGGACAAACTACATCACCGGCGCGGTCATCGACGGCCCGCGGTGGGTGCTCGAGTCGCACGGCTTCATGACCCTGCCGCTGCTCGTGCGGCCAAACACCGTCATAGCCGTCGGCGCAAACAACCAAAAGCCGGACTACGAGTACGCGCGCAACGTCACTGCCCGCGTCTACGCGCTCTCCGAGGGCGTCACGTGCATCGCCTCCATCACCAACCTGCTCGGCGACACCGTGCTCACCGTCTCCGCCACCCGCCGCAGCGACGCCATTGTCGTCACCGCCGCCGGCGACGCCGACGCGCTGACCGTGCTGCTCGTCGGCATCCACGCGTTCCGCTCCGTGCTGGGCGCCGCCGCCGCCCGCGCCGTCCCCGGCGTCGGCTTGGAGCTCGTCCCGGACGTTGGCGTGGAGGAGGTCACTGTTTTCCTTTGAGCGCGCCATGGAACGACGCGCCGTTCCGGGATGTGGTTTCGACTAATGCAAACAAACGAACTGTTTCTATTTTCTTTTGTCCAATTTTTTTTTTTTTTTTGTTTGCTTTGCTGCTGCCTTCCCATTCACATATTGGGTGCTTGGGGCAGCGCACCCATCGTCCCACTGTGATATTTGATGGCAGTCGGCCGCGCACCATATGCGGGCAAAGCTGTGACTTCGCCCCGAAGAACCTACTGACTGGAAAATCGTTGCCAAAAGGGCGTGCGTGTGCCTTCTCCTTCGAAAGATATTTTGAATCGAACAACCACCGGCACTCGGGACACACACAACACAATAACTGTGATATACGCGAGCAATCCGCGACGCAGTTTTTACTAAAAAGCAAAAAACAAAAGGAAAGAAAAAAAAAAAATTCTAATCATCAAGCAAGTGGCATTTCCAGCACAAGCTGATTATACAGCTTTTTGAAAGCCCAAATATTCCCGCGAAGCCTCTTCACGTCCACGACACACATGCGCGGGACATTGGGCAGCTTTTGCAGTTCTACGTAAAACACAATCTCGTCGACGAATTGCACTTGGTCGCCTACACTTGCGGTCAAGCTGCTCGCGGCCGCGGCGTCAGGAGCAGCCGGTGCAGGCGCCGGGCTGCTGGCCTGGATGTGCTGAAGTTGTTCGTGTTGTAGCCGCGCATTGAAGCCTTGATTATAGTTGATTCCGTATTCTTTTACATATCGCACTTTCTTGGAGAGCGACTGCGGAAGTCCCGCCATCATCCGCCCAAGCTTGGAAGTCTGCTCCATCTTGACGTTGCGGCTGATATTCCGCGACATGGACGGGCTGAGCGGAACGACGACGGCACCAACCCGGCCGTTTTCGCCCGAGTGCTCCGGGTTCATAAGCTCCGCCGGAACAGTGACTCCAGACATGAATTTGACCAGGGCGGAGAGAGAAACATCGACGGTCCCGTCTTTCGCGTCAGGACTCCGCTGCAAGCCCCGGGCAATGTACCCCGGACGAACAACCTTGAGGCGATACTCGCCGCCTTCCGCGCCAGATCGCCGCTCAACCGAGAATCCCCGATCTTGAAACATGGACACAAGGTCGCCCAGCAGCGACTCGGGATGCCGGTGGCTGATTGCTCTGTAGTCCACTGTCCCCAAATGCGTCCGCATTTTCCGGTCATCCCACCCTGAATCGCCCGATTTGTTGCTTTTGCTTGAATCGTTCCCAGTCGGCATATGATATTCAGAAACGCTCAATGACAACCCGGTCGTAGACCGTCCGATCGTTTGCAAGTCGTACGACAATGCGGATCGCGTCGCACTTGAATCAGGCCTTGTCCGGAAGCTTGGCGAAGGGGTAAATGGACGTGCCGAATTGAACAAATAGTAACTCTTTGAAGTCGTTTCTTGTCTTTCCATTGAGACTCCAAACTCTTTTTCTTTTTGTTTTCGAGAAACTTCGTTGCTACAGGAGTCGGGCACCATCATTTCCACTGATAATCGTGACGGGCGTGAATTTGGAATGGTGTATTCGGAATCGTGAATTGGGGATGGAGACGATGCACTCAACGTCGAGGACATTCGGCTTTTCGTTCGAAACATAAAATTGGACAAATTTCCAGAACGTTTGGGGCTAATTATTTCCTAGTCAACTTTCTTTGCCTTCCAAAAACAATCAGCTTACCTTGCGTCTCTCGGTGTTGCAGTCTTATCAGTCCCCGCAGGACTTTCACTTCTGAGTCTCTGCGCAACAGCTAAAAGCCACGAAGAGCGGGACAGCTTGGGAGAGGTCGGGGACGCATCCGCACTCGAGAGAATTAAATCCGAAGATTTAGCTAAAGGAGATACAATCTGGCTGGAGCTGGTCATGAGCGGCTCAGTGATGGACACTTTTTTTGTCGCCGCAATCACAGCTGTATCGGTGCTTCCCCGAAGAATTCCCTTGGACTCAGCCTCCCGCTGCCTGTTGCGTGACGAGGAAATGAACTCTTGAAAAAATGATTTTGTGGCATTGTTCGTTTTCACCGCTTCTTGTTTAGTTTCTTCGTCTTCTGGGGGATGCGATGGGAGTGGTTTCTCTTCCAGAGTTTCCAAGCGAAGATGCAATTTTAATGCATCAGGAGTCATATCGATTCCATCAGTTTCTGTTGTTGGTTCTTCATGCTGTTCCTCCAAGGTTTTAGAATCTTTCATTTGTTCGTCCACGTCATCAGTATCTTCCACTGGCTGTTCCAAATTTGTAGCCCGAGTTGTTTCTAGATCAGGGGTTGACGTGTTAGACTGAGCAGCGGTGAGAGTTAAATCGGGTAGAATGTCGATAACGAGTTCGTCGGTTGGCATCGCATTTGCAGTCTCACTCAACAACGAATCGTTCACAATCGTTCCTTCTTTGGTCGAGGCTGCCTTTGACGTAGATGTTGACTCGCTTTGAACAAAGTTGACAACTTCCGTTTCTTTGTCTGAAAGAAGTGCATCGCTCGTTGCGCCGATTGTAAGGGTCGAATTTTCCACATCGTTATCAGCTTCCATTGAGTAATCGTTTAGAACAGACTCCTCGGACACTTGTTCAAGAACGGTAGAATCAGTTTGGCACACAACCTCGTCTACTTCCATCCTACTTTCGTCCAAAACAGTCTCAGGCATTTCAACGACAACGGAGTCAGCAACCGTTACTTCCAGTGGTGGATTCAAGGTGGAATGGGCGGTGAGAAATCCTTCGTTTCCATCCTGAGTGACTGTCGTGTGCGACGGCGAGCCTTCTGGATTTGGATCCACTTCCATAGCCGCAACTTCTTCGACCGTTGGAACTGCAATTTGATTTGGCAGTAGCGAAGCGGCAGATTCTGTTGTTTCCACATACGGAGGTGGTGACACAACCGGGATGTCTCGCTGGTACTTTCCAATATTGCCACCACCATTTTCGGTATTTGGCACTTCCACAAATCCGGTTTGCGCGGGAGATGGCTGGACAATATTGGTATTCAGGTTGCTGCTCAATTTCTACGAGCGGATCAACAAGAATTAACTACAAAAAAAACAAAAACGCGGACCACCTTTCTTCTGTCCATTTCGGCGTCAAAAATATGTTTAGCTGGCTTCATCCACTTGTGGTTCATGACTTCGTTGATATCTGCCCGAAACTTTGGGTCAGGGACAAGAATGCGATCGATCAAATCTCGACAATCCGGCGGAACATGGTCAGGATATTCCAGCTTTGTCTCCATTATGTAGTTGTATAGCAAATTGATGTTATCTCCATCTGGATTCTCAGGGTCGTCGTCGAACGGTAAATATCCGGCAATCATGGAATACTGGGAAACCGGCGGCAGTTAAGTAACCGCCATGAAAATTAAGAAGAAATACTCACCAGTATAACACCACAACTCCAAATATCTGCAGATTCCCCAACATAACCCTGAAATAATTGATAGCAAAAATGAAACAAAATTAAAGCGCGATTGTTTCAAACACAGCAAGCTCACATCGCTGGTCACAAGCTCCGGTGCCGCATAGCATGGAGAGCCACAGCTTGTTCGTAAAAGACCTTCGGGGCCTCTCGACTTGTTGGCAAATCCAAAATCGGTTATTAAAACTCCGCGACGATCGTCCAACAAAATGTTTTCCTGTGTATCGAACAGGAGAATACTGTCAAACCAGGAAGAATACGGTTAAAATTATTAACGTACAAGTTTCAAATCTCTGTGAACAATTCCAATGCTGTGTATATAACCGACAGCTGAAGGGTCAGAAATTTGTCAGTACGGTACGAAAAGGTCCAGCGCGAGCCGATATACCGCAAATTATCTCAGCAAAGATGCGTCTTGACTCTTCTTCTTTCAAGTAGCGACTAGCTAAAATATGTTCGAACAGTTCGCCGCCTGGGATTGTTTTTTTTTTTTTTGTTAAGGTTATTGAGAAAAGCCGTGGTGTAAATACTCAACCCGCACCTTTTGCAAGCTCCATGACAATCGCAATATAAGATTCCGTCTCAATAACTTCAATCAGGGTGATAATGAAGGGGTGCAGCTTGACTTGCTTAAGGGTAGAGATTTCCCGCATGAGTTTCACGTATCCATTCGGCGAACCGAGGACTTGGGCCTTTTTGCAGAGCTTGATGGCGACCTGGGCGGAATGGAGGGAGTGAGAGAGTGTGAGCGCGAGCGCGAGCGGATCGAGGCGGGAGATGTTAAGCGAACCTCTGCGTTGGAGCGCGAGTGAATGGCCAGCTTGACTTTGCCGAACTCGCCCTCGCCGAGGGTGCGCTTCAGTTGGTATGGGCCAAGCATGGGGACAGGATGATGGGGCGGATGGCGCTGACGGGGGCCGCCAGGGCGTGAGGCTGATGCTGAGGCTGATGCTGATGCTGAGGCAGAGGCAGAGGCGGAGTCGTGGAGGGAGTCGTCGAGGGAGTCGTCGAGGGCTGGGTGAGCTTGAAGCATTTGGCGGGGACGGCGGCGCCAGATGCGGGTGAGAGCGAGGTGGCGTGAAGAGCACTCGACGAGGCGAGCAAGCGAGAGAGAGTGAGAGAGAGAGAGAGTGAGATAGTGTGTGTGCGTATGTTTTAATCACAGGCCACACATTCTCTCACATCTCACACAGCCCGCACAGGCGCCGAGCCCTTCTCTCCTTCTCTTCTTGTCCACTTTTCCCTACTGCCCTTCTGCCCTTCTCCCCTTCTGTCTGTCTGTCTGTCTGGCTGTCTGTCTGTCTGTCTGTCTGTCTGTGCCTGCCTCTGTGCTCGCTGTCTGAGCACACACACACGCACACACACACACACTCTCTCTCTTCCCTCGGCGCCTTCCCTATGCACTCACTCTCACACGCACTGTCTCTTATTCTCCCACCCTCGACACATCGGCACGCCTGTCCTGTCCTGTCCTGTCCTGTCTTGTCCTGCTCCGCCCTGATTCTGCATCGCGTGCATCCCACGCCTGACCTCACCGTCCCCGTCCCCGCCCCCGCCCCCGTTCGTGCTGGCTCCTCTGTGCGACAAGTCCACTCTGCTCGCAATTTCGCGTCGTGTTGTTTAGTTGATCCAACGTTTTGTTTGATTTTGACTTTGTCCCCCCAAATGGATCCCGTCATCCCCTCCCACCTGGCGTCTGACACCGACTTGTCTTCCCCGTCCGCTGCCTCCATTCCTGATGACCCTGATGTCCACCGCACCTCCCGCTCGCAGAATGCCGATTCTAAATACGCCGTCTTTGGTGGCATCTACCTGCTTATCAGGTTATACCCAAACTCCCTCTCAGTGTTTGCGATTCTCGAACACCATCGTCCTCCTTTTCATTGCTCTCTCCAATCTTTCGGTTCAAAAGTATTCTGCGTTTTTTAGAACCATTGGGCAAGGCGAATTCGGAAAAGTGAAGCTGGCTGTACACACTGAGACGCAAAGGCAGGTGGGTTGTTTGCGGCTTTTTCCCACACAAAAACAAAACAAACAAAAAAAAAACAAAAAAACAAGGCCGCCGTGAAGCTTACAAAGAAATCTTTGCTGAATGCCGATCGGAAGGAACGTCTGTTGCGTGAGATTTCCATAATGCAGGTGTGGTCCGAGTGGCTGGAATTTATTGTTGTTCGAAATCTGAAATTTTTCTTTGTTGACCTCCCAGTCGCTTGACCATCCGTACATTCTCAAGTTGCTCGACGTGATCGAAACGGATTATTACATTGGCCTTGTAATGGAGCCTTGCTTGGGTATATCGTACCGCGTTTGTTTTTTTTCATTCTCACAACAATGCTTGGCACTTCGAAAATATACCGGTCAATCAAAAAGGCGGCGAATTGTTCGACTATATTGTGCGGCGAAACTTCCTACCCGAAGCTGACGCGGTTCGCTTTTTTGCTCAAATCATTGTCGGAGTGTCATACTTGCACAGTGTGGGCATTGTTCACCGTGACCTGAAACTGGTAAGAAAAATTCTCTTTGTATGTTTCTATGGTACAACGCGTTTTTTTTGTTGTTTTTTTTCTGCAAAAATAGGAAAACATTCTTCTGGATGAGAATGAAAACATCATTATCGCGGACTTTGGATTTGCCAGCGAGACTGTTCGCAACAATTCAGATCTTTTGGCGACCAGGTGAAGACTCTTTTTTTTTTTTTATCTACCTTGTTTCAGGAACCTAAAAATTACATTTTGAAACAGTTGTGGTTCTCCTGCATATGCTGCACCAGAACTAGTACTCAAAGATGTACGGTTCTGTGCCTTTTGCGCCTAACCTGACTGTGTTTCCGCTTTTCAGAGCTACTCTGGGGTTGCTGCTGATATTTGGAGCTGTGGTGTCATACTGGTTTGTTGCCCGCATTTTTTTTTTTTTTTTGAAAAAAAATTTGGAACCAACATTCTGGTAATTCCTGCAAGTATTCAATGTTGGCTGGCTATTTGCCGTTTGACGACGATCCCGGAAACCCCGATGGATCAAACATCCATCTACTGTATCAATACATCATGAGCGCGAAACCGAATTATCCAGAAACATTTTCAGACACTGCCAAAGAGCTGATTGGCATCATGCTTGTAACGGACCCCGATCAACGGGCATCTTTGGCGCAAGTAATGGGCCACGTTTGGCTTTCCCCCGCTGTCGACATCTTTGAGGCCGAACTCGAACGGCGCAAGGTTTTTGGCCGACACGCTTTTGTCATGTCTTTTTTTTTTCGCTCTGACTTACACTCTTTTCGTTTATTATTACTTTGTTATTCGGGTACAGGAGCAGATTGCGAGAATAATCCAGGATATCGATACAAAGGCCAAAGACATCGCAGCGGCTCCTGTCTCGCCTGCGCGGTCTGAAATCGATCATGTTCCAAGTCCAACCCCCCAAACAAACATCGCACCACAAGAGCAAATGGGCCCCCGCGTTTCTTCGGAGCAGCTTCTGCTTGACGACGCAAAGCTTGAAAAGCTGCTTGCGTCTGCAGAGAAACTGTCTATTGGCGCCGGTTCCGAAAGTGAGGAGGAGGACGGCGACGACGACGACAACGGTCCCGCCGCCAGCATGCGGGACAGCATAGATCTGGCCGCAGTTGGCGGCGCAGCGCCCGCGGGCATCGCGCCGGCGGTTGGCGCGGTTCGCACGGTGAAGTTTTCGTCCGAGTCCGCCGACGCCGATGCCAACCCGCCCGAAGTGCGCAAGCGCAAGTCGGCAGCGAACAGCTTCGGCCCGCCGGACATGTCGCGTGTGTCGTCCAACCTGACGGTGGTTTCCCTGAGTGCCAGCGACTACCACGTGCGGAATCGACCCGATGCCTCGGAGAGCAGCGGCGCGGCCGGCGGAAAAGTCTCCCGCCGGATAAGAATGCACACAACGCGGATGCTCGTGGAAGCCATCGACAAACGCGCGGTCAGCACGCGCGACGTGGATGCCCTGTTTGCCGACATTGGCGCTGCCTTGACGGATTTGGGGCTGGAGATCATCGACCGCGGGAACTCGACCGCCGCGTACAAAATGAAGGTTGTCCAGCCCGGAACGATTGCCGCTGCTGGATCCACCGGCCAAGACGCCAAGGCTGCGGGTGGCGGTATCGGCGGGACGGTTGTCGATTTGAAGGCGCTCGCTCGCATTTCGCCCGACCTGCGGACGATATGCGAAGGCTTGGAGGGGTGCTTGGAGGTTGCGGATAGAGTCCTCCTGGATTCGAGTACCTCGAAATCGCTCAGCAAAGCCATCAAGAACAAAGGCCAGGCGGGCGGAATATTCCCAGCGTGGGTGTCGAAGAAGTTCCACTACATGTCCAATTACGGCATCCACTACAACAAGGGCCACACGACGTCCGAGCACGCTTCGCGCCCGATCACAAAGGCATCTCCGCTGCAACCGGTTGTGAAGCCAGGCGTGCCCAGCAATCTGGTGCACTTTATCGACGAGATCAGCTTCGAAGTGGAGCTATTCAAGGTCAAGAGCATGCCGGGAAAATCGGTGGTTGAGTTTAAGCGAATCCGAGGCGACATATGGGAGTTCAAGAACTTGTACAATCGGGTGATTGGCGAACTGCCGTTGCTGAAAGAGTATTGACGAGATTTTCTATTTCCTTTTTTTTCTTTTTTTTTTTTTCTTTTTTTTGTTTCTTTTGAAATCTTGCCTTTGGGACTTAGTCATAATCTTGTTTCTTTTTTTCTTTCTTTACGTTGCTTTTTTGTTGTGGAAGTCGGCATCATCAAACAAAAATTTTTTACGACACGATGAGAATGTGGCGCGTCTGGTCGGAAACGCAAGGGGCCAGAAACACCCTTTGCCGCAGGGCGGAAACTGCACGCGGGTTCAACCGCGACCGATTCGGTGGTATGAGTGAGGGAGATTCACGCGAACGCAAGACTGGCACGGCCGCGACCGCCGTTGACGGCGGGGGAGGCGCCGCCGCCCGCGTTCAACGCCAACTTTGATTCCGCGACCCACCCCGCCCATCATCACGCAGTCGTCCATGGCGCCGCCGTCGCCACAACTGCCGGCGCGCGCGCCCGCCCCAGCTGCGCGCGCCCCGCCGTCCGCACAGCCCGCCGCCAAGAGGCCCGCGAACGCGTCCAGCGCCGGAAGCAAGGGCAAGCGCGCCGCCGCCCCCGCCGCCGCGCGGCCATCGTCGTCCGCACTGTCGTCGTCATCGTCGTCGTCGCCGCCGCCGCCCGCGAACGAAGACAAGCCCCTGCGCGGGAAGTCCCCAGCGAAGAGCTACTCCGCCGCCCGCGAATCGCGCGCGTCCGCAAAATCCGCCGCAGCCTCCACCACCGCCTCCGCCTCCCCGGCCCCCAGCCAGTTCCGAAAATCCGGATCCCAAAGCGCCGCGTTTCTTCAACGCCGCGCGAGTTTCAAGTCCGCCCAAACGCTCCGGAATTCGCAGCTGGCAAAGCATTTGTCCGCCGCGTCGCAAAGAACGCTTGTCGCGGAGCACCCGCCGAAAAGCCCTGTCGCCGTGTCGATCAAAGACCTCACCCCTTCCGAAAGAAATCTTATGGACGCCTGTCGATCCGGAGATATCGATCAAGTGTACAAGTGCATATGGGATAAAGTGGATTTGAACTGCAGGATTCCATACTATGGTACAACGTATGTGAACGGACAACCAGTTGTATTGTATTTTCGCGTCTTCATTTTTTCACCAATAACTCTTTCGCTTTCACCACATAAGGCCCTTGTCGCTCGCGTTTCGAAACGGACACAAAATGGTCTGCAACGTCTTGATACAATTTGGCGCAAAGTCTGATCCGGACGATTACGGCGTCACGCCGCTGCACTGGTGGGGGGTGCGATGGTTTTACGGCAATGAAAACCAACACGTTAAAGTAGGGCCGCATACAATAACCAGTCCACTCTAATAAGAGACCAAGTTGAGCGTGGGCATGTTCTTCGGTCGGACCTGTCTAAACGCGATCTTTTTGGAAGCACTCCACTGCACTTTGCAAGCGTCAACAACCTGGCGGAAATGGTGAAAACGCTCGTTGACTGCGGTGCGAACAGTTTGGTGGAGAACAACAGCGGGAAGCTTGCCAGCGAGATAACTGCGAGCGAAAAGATCAAGCTAGCGTTGGAAGGCGAGTTTCGTGTTTCACAAGCTGTTCAAAAACAAACAGGAGTGGAACAGATGCGCAGAGAGCCGACTTGGAAATGCAGGCGCGCGCCGAGGATGAGCAGCGCCAGAACCTGCGCAGACTTGCCGAGCTGACCATCAGCCCAAAGTCGCGCAAGAAGACAAAGCAGCCCAAGGCCATCGCCGCGCCGGGGTCCGCGCCCAACAAACAGTCGAACCCGGAACCGCAGCCGTCGCAAAACCCGTTTGCCTCCGCGGGCGACGGCCGAAGAAAGTCGGCTCAACAGCTTCCACGACTCCCGAGCGCTGCCAAACACATGCTGCGGACGCGCGCCAGCAACGCGTGGACGGCGGCGTGAGCGAGCGCAAGACGCGACGCTACAGCTTCTTAGTACTTTTTAATATTTTATAATTTTTTTCGTTTTGCAATTTTTTTTTTTTTTTTTTTTTTGCGTTTTTGGTATGAGATTCGTACATTTTCAATTGTTCAAAAAACGATGCACTAGAAGACAAAACCGCCATTCGATAGTTCTGAATACTTTCAAGACCTTGCCCGTGCAGAAATAAAAGCAAAACAGTAAAGTGAGAGATTCTTCCCTTAACTCAGCTGATGCTGAAGAAGCGCGTTAGCCCCCAGGATCTGTCGGATGGCTACTTCTTTAAGATGCAAAATTTTTTTCGCCGCGGTCCTCTTTGTTGAATTCTTGATGTCAGCTATGAAGCGGACAAACCGAAAACGTGGGCAACTTGGCGAACGCCATCAACGAGGCGGCACCAGCGGACAGCACATGGTTTGTTCGGGTCAACTTTGGTTTTGGATAATAGTCACACAGGATGCGTCGCGCTTTGTGCACATTCTGGCTGGTTAGGTACTGTCAAATAGCGGGGGAGAGCGTGGAACAGGACGAACACGCCCAATCGGCACAAGTAGGATATGGAGACTGCTATTCCGAAGTTGAAGCGTGGCGAATAGGTTTGGTTCAACGTGGGTTCAGGAACGCAAAGCGTCGTCATGTGTCAAGAAAAGTGGCAGGAGGCGAGAAACCTGAGTCATTTTGACACAGCACCAATTTGGCGATGGCCTACCAGCGCACGTGAGGTTGATACCATGGCATTCACAGGTCTGTGGGGTGTCTACCCGCTAGTGGGATAGTCGTGGAGACCGAACGCGAGTGTCCGCGCGTCGCGTTATGGTGGCGCGACTGCGGTCTTCGGCAATTGAATTTTGCGCGCAAGCTTGTATGTAGCTTGTTTCGGGCGCTCAGTGTCGCTGCAGAAAATTGCCTAGAAAAACATCCGGAGAAAAACATCAGGTATGCAGAATCTGGAGGTTGCAAAGGTTTCAGGGACGCTCCGCTCGCACGGCTGTACTTGCGAGCGGTGAGGCAGTGAGGATTTGGCTCTGGCTCGACGTGGAACACATGAGTCGGATGAGGATGGTTATGGCCTCCTCTGTTTTGGGCTAGAGAACATGTGAGTCATATTGAGTTAAAAGCCAATTTATTGTTCTGTGTGGCGCCGACATCGTGATTGTACGCAATTGGCATGACAGGAGGATAGCTGTGTAGTGGAGGACCGACGGGGGAAACTCAATGTACGGTGGAGGTGATAGGGGCACTGTCTCTGTGCATCCAGTGCCCCTGGTGCCCCTGGCGGAGAACGGACGCGGCAGGGAAATGCAGTCAATTGTTGTCAAGAGGAGGCGAAAAACAAAATGCAGTCGGTAAGATTTCAAATAACAAAAAAAATTTTATTATGTCTGTCCGATCGGAATCGGAAACGGGGTCGTGGCTTTGCAAGCCAAACTCAAACACCGGGGCGTCAAAGGACCCGCGTGATTACGTAATGGTCAGCCCCGCGACGCCAACCCGCCCGAACAATGCGGACATGCGTGCGGGTCCCGCACCTGCGTCCGAGCCCACTGTCTCGACCCATCCACCGCTGCAGCACCCGCAAAATGCAAAATTGACTCGGCCGATGCCGTGTTTCGCCTGCAAGAAACATCACAAGCGCTGCGACCTTTCCCGGCCAATATGTACCCGCTGCATACATAGGAGCACGCAGTGTGTGTATCCGACATCTCGAACTCCCTATAGAAAGAGGGGCAAGGAAGCAGCGGCTGGAACTGTTTCCGGAACAACGTCCACTTCAACTCTCAGTTCGGGCGCAGAAGCGACTCTAACATCCGCGAATTGTTTACGGTGTCTGCGGGTTGGTTGTCGGGGCGATTGCTTCGAGAGATCGGCGTCTCCTGGGAAAACGACAAAAGTTCGAAGCGATGGTGAAGGAGGCATATCTGACGACAGGAAGAGCGTCGATACAGAAGCTAGCACTGTGGAGGCCAATTCTTATTCCGGAAAAAGCAAAATGAGCGTGAGTTCACTGCTGCTGTAAAGCTTCTATGTGGGATATTGTTTGTTTTTGTGTTTTTTTTTTTTCTTTTCATTTATTATTTTTTTCTTGTTTTCTCTTTTGCTTTCTTCTCTCCTATAATCCCGAACTGTATCTTCAATAAAGAGTCCTTGCAAGTGCACTTTTTTCATTGGCGCGAGAAACTACTTGGCGAAATATAAAGTACAATAATAATTTTCTTGACATTCTCAACCGGGTTGACAGCAGGGCCTTAACCCCAAGGCCCCAAGGAGGTTATTTTTATGCAATGCTGAAATAGTTGCAAGCAAAATTGTTGCATTGAAGATTGCTGAACCCTCAAATTTTTCTGCAGGAAGAATATGAATCCATTATGCGTTGCCTTCATTATCATTGCCGCTCCCACAGTCTTGATCGCTCACGGAATATTTTTGACAAACATCACTGGGATCGGCAATTTACCTCCCAGCTCCTTCTTGATTGTCTGGCTTTGCTTTTTCGACGGAGTTATCGCTCTGAATAATCTCATAGTCTCAACCAAAAGTCTCATAAGTGGAAAAAGCGAAGGGGACGATCCAACTAATTGTTCGATTCATGGATTCGTGACAACGTTCGCCGCTATGACGTCTGTGCTGCTTTGTTTTGGAATTACGCTGTTCCGATACTTAGCGATTGTTCGGCGCGTCAATATGAAAGAGTCGCACATTGGCTATTTAATCGCGATCGTTATATTTGCTCTGCTATTTACTGTGCCACCATTTCCGATGAATCGCGGCACAGTCGTGTACGCCGTCCGCCCGAGTCAAGTTCATTGCGCAGCTGCGTGGTATTCGAAAGATTATATAGTTGTTGTCGGCGGCGGGAGTTGCTTGAGCGTCACTCTAGTTTTCATGTCGTATGCATACTTCGCAATTTTTGTCAAAGTGCGGGAAATTCTGGGGAAAGAAATGACACGGGATCTTATTGGGCGGCTGTTGATTCCTTCGAAAGGATTCGACGTCAGCGATGAAGTAAAATTCGAGGATGCAAAGCGAGTTGTTCCTTTCCAAATTCAACTTCCGAACGAGTTGTCGAAGAACTGTGAAGTTCCAACCTCCGGCCTTCAAACGGACGCCGCCGAAAGGGGCTTGTTGTGGAAAGAACAAATGAGAAAACAATTCGATGATGACTGCAAATTGCAAATTCAGCTCCTGAAACAGGCTGTTGCGATTGTGTTGTCATTTTTATGCGGTTGGGTACCTTACTTTATAAGTATGTATGCTACTTTAGCCTTACATTTAGCAACAAAGCATTAAAACAATCCTAGTGGCTTTAGGAGAAGCTATCACATCTGAACCAACTTCTGTGGCGTTTGATTTCGTTTCCACTACTTTTGTTGTTTTAAACGGGGCGTTGAATGGAATGATTGTCCTAACATTCAGCCGTGAGATACGTGCAAACACATTTAAGTGTTTACCCTTTATTAGCAAGAGATAGAAGTTTGATGAGCTGCGGAATGAATTTGTCGGTTGGAGTACGGTGTATGATTTGTGATGAGGACCGTGATCTAATGTTTAACCGAAAACCGTGCCATTTTTGGTCTTCGTTTGACTGATGATGATTTTTTGTTTTATATCCAATCATCACAGAGAAGTGAGCTCATGTGTCCAATGTGGCTGTCGACTTTGTTTTTTCCGAATTTTCAACGGGGAAGAACAGGAACAATCGCGAAACAATGAACTCTTCTGACAGGGCCTTGTCAACAGCTTTCTTGGTGATCGCTTTACCAACAGTCCTTATCGCGCATGGAATATTTGCTACGAACATTGCAAAAATAGGCAGCCTCCCACTCAGTTCGTTTTTGATTGTCTGGCTTTGTTTTTTTGATGGGCTTGTCGCCTTGAACGATCTCACGGTATCTGCAACGAACCTTATAAGAAATAGCAGTGAAACAGAGGATCCTGTGACGTGCTCCATTCATGGATTTATCGCCACTTTCGCTGCTATGACGTCACTGTTCCTGTGCTTAGGAATCACGTTATTCAGATACTTGGTGATTGTGCGGCACGCAAAATTGAAGAAGATGTTTCCGAGATATTACTTGATGGCTGTCGTCGCAATCGCGCTTCTCGTCACAGTGCCTCCTTTCGCAATGAACCGTGCCACAACAGCCTACACACTTCGTCCAAGCCATGTATACTGCGTTGCAGCATGGTACTCAAAGGATTATATTGTTGTTGTCGGTGGTGGTGCGTGTTTGTGTGTCACGCTGCTTTTCATGGGATATGCGTATGTGGCAATCTTTTTCAAAGTCCGGGAAGTTCTAGGCTCTGAGCTCACAGGAGCCGTTCTGGGACGCTCTTTCAACACAATCAAAGGATCAAGAAATGATATTAATGAAGACTCTAAGCTTCACCCTTCTGTGCAAGGGGAATCCAGAATCTACGAGTCAACAAACAATCTGGTGGGAAGTTCAAATAATGTTATTCCAAACACCACCCATCAATTGAACACAGTTGAAAAGGGAGCATGGAAGGAACATGTAAAAAAGCAGGCAGATGAAGACAACAAGTTGCAAATACAGTTGCTGAGACAGACTGTGACAATAGTGTTTTCATTCTTATGTGGATGGGTGCCATATTTGATTAGTATGAACTTTTCTTTGCTGTCATTCAAAGATACTGAAACAACTTCAGTGGCCCTTGGGGAAGCAATAACCTCTGAACCAACATCTGTCACATTTGATTTTGTGGCAATTGCTTTTGTGGTTTTGAATGGAGCACTGAATGGCATCATTGTCCTTACCTTTAGCCAGGAAATACGTGAAAATACTTTGTGTTTTCTACTGCAACAGAGTTGAGAGTGGTTTCAGGTCCAAAAAAACAACAAATAGGAACACATGGAAATGCACAGAATGTCACAAGCTCAGTTGTTGTTTGGCAGTGAAGGTTTTGTCTGTGTTGCAAGTTTTATTTTGTGAAGAGTGTTTTACTTCAAACTGTCAGTGATATTTCCCAAATGTTGACAAAATTGCACAGAATTTTTACAAAATTCAATGTTTCCTGTTGAGCTTCTGCAAAAGCAAACTCCATCATCTGTCCCTCCCTGCCATGTCATCTATATTTGGTGAGTGCAAGCTTGGCACAGTTTCTCCAAACAGAAGCCTCACATATTGAAATTATAGTTGTTGGTTTTGACCAAATGAAGAGAGATTTATAAGTTGAGAATTTATTCTTGACTTTGATGCCTTCTGCCCCCTCCAAACCCCCTGCTTTTATAGCCAAAACCAATCCTCAGATGCATACAACCCCCTCTCAGAAGCTACTCCACTATTCCACCCACAGGATATCCTGCAGTGTTATAGGTCCAACCTGTACACAAAAAGAACTATTTCAACCCCCCTTCATAGGAGAAAGAGGCTTGCCCCACAAGGTACTCCCTTCCATCCCTGGTTAAAGGAAGAACAATACAAGAGTACCCAACAGAATAAGACTTATTATAGGGAAACTATACCAGTATCATGCCCACATCCCTTAACAAAGCCAAAAAGGACAGTGAAGTCCCAAAAAAAGCCTGCAAAGAGAGCTGACATGAACCAGAGGAGAGACCTTCTCCACACTCCAGAGGGGCAGGTGAGCCAAAAGCAAAGTGATAGGTTGCAAAGACCTGCAAAATCAAAAAAGAAAACCAAAAGAGAAGAAACCCTCCCATGAACTTGGTTATTCATTCCCACTTCACAGGCCTAGGCGCATAAAGTTTAAGTCGGGGTTTCCTGCCTCCCCTTGAAAAAAGCCAGCCAAAAAGAAAATAAACATTTTCAGTTCAGTTCCAGTTCAGTTCCAGCGGTTACAAAAGAAAAAACAAGAAAGAGAACCCACAGAAACCTTATATCTCAGTGATGATCCAACTGCAGGTTCACCTACCTTGTTACAACTTTTACTTCCTCTAAATGACCAAGTTTGACCAACTTCTCAGCAACCTCAAAGTCTTGTGGCCCAAAAGTCACCAATCCAGAGGTCTCACTAAGCCATTCAATCAGTAGTAGCAACAGGTGGTGTGTACAAAGGGCAGGGACATAATCAACATGAGCTGATGACTCATACTTACTAGGAATTCCTCATTTATGTCCAATAATTACAAGGGACAATCCCCAACACGACACAGTTTCAAAAGATTACATGGGCCTTCTGGCCAAGGAAATACTTGCTGACTGTATCAGTGTAGCGTGCATGCAGCCCAGAACATCTAAGGGCATCACAGACCTGTTATTGCCTCAAACTTCCATGTGCACAGTCCCTCTAAGAAGCCAAAAAAAACACCCACAAAAGTGAGCTTTGCTATTTAGGAGGTTAAGGTCTCATTCATTATCGGAATTAACCAGACAAATCACTCCACCAACTAAGAACAGCCATGCACCACCACCAATAGAATCAAGAAAGAGCCTCAATCTGTCAATCCTTACTATGCCTGGACCTGGTGAGTTTCCCTGTGTTGAGTCAAATTAAGCCACAAGCTCCACTCCTTGTGGTGCCCTTCTGTCAATTCCTTTAAGTTTCA
>JADHYT010000328.1:0-24818 GCA_027604725.1 Entophlyctis luteolus
GCTGCCAGGAATGGCGATTCAGGCTTCGCGGAATCTGGCCTGCTTTGGGGTCGTGTCATCGTGGGTTTGGGAACTTTCTTTTTCGGGTTTCGAAGTAAATTGAATCCAGCAGAAATACTATCGACAATTTCCAATGTTTTGAAATATGATGAAATGCAGATTACCAATCATTACTGCCGACGTGGCACAGCCACTGCGCTATTTCGCCTGACATGCCGACCTGACTCGGACCAAGAGAACCGTTGCTTTCGATAGTTAAAGCTTCGTGGCGATTGAAGATTGCTTTCCAATATTTAGTACTACATTTTCCAAAACGGAACTTCTTCAAGCTCGACGAGTCCGTCATTCCGAAGTTGAATGTTTTCAATCTTACCCCCGACCCAGAACGCTATGGACTGGTTGTTCAAAGTAGAGAAGACTGAAGCGGCCGGAACTAACCTTGCCAATCTTGCTTTTTTGGGCAGTTGGATTTCATGAATTTTCTTCAGCAGATCTGCATTAGCTTAGCGGACTCAGTCTTCCCGCGGCGATTCTTCCCAGTTATACGAAGCCTCATCTTACACAGAAGGAACTCTCAGAGACTTGTACCATTTGTCCGTCCAGATGTTATTTAATTTGCTGCCCATTCGAATTCCAGAGCGTCCAACAGGGTTTCGTTTTTGTCTGCACAAACGCAATATTTGAGGGAGATTCTCATATCCTTCAAGAAGTAAAATACCGAAGTTAATGTTCCTGCCGCCAGAAGAGTAGTAAAGAGGCTTGGATCAAAACTTCCACACTTAGGATATCGTGCTTCTGTGATTCTTTCGTTTTCTCAACTTCGCGATTTTCCAGGTTTCCAATTTCAATACTTTTCTGCACTCACAAATGAGATATGCCCTTAATCACATTTACTAAATTTGAGCCTATGACCATCACGAGCTATGGCAAGACTGAACTTGTGAGAAAGAGAAACAAAATGGTTATCTTTTTCAATGCCATATCCACAAGTTGTATTGCGCAATCTTTTCTAGCCCGACTGTTCAGCGCGGTTTGGACCTGAAATGCTTCAATGCGGTGGATCGTCAAATTCGAGCAAACCCGGTCCGATATCCTGCCTTACCCTGTTTCATACTTACTGTGAGATTCTTCAAAAATCGACTCCACCGCAGAATTGGGGAAACACCCGAAAATAGGGGCGATGGATGGTGAAATATCAAAACGTGGAATTTAAGCAAGTGAGCAGGTAAGAGCGATGGCGAATAAAAACTAGTTCCATCTTTCTTCGGTGAGGGTTAGGGTTGGCGCATTTCTTCCTGGAAAACGGAAGTTTCACGATGGCCGGTAAGTTTCCCATTCCCCTTTCGACAATGCCGCTGGCTGACCATCGCTCTGTCCGCCGAATAACGTATTTCATCCTCCAGACCATCTGGCTAGCATCTATGGAACGGAGAAGGTTTTCGTTTGCTGTAGATGTGATAGAGCTCACTCAGAACCTAGGACAAAGTAAACTGCTCCTTCTACTTCAAAATCGGCGCTTGCCGTCATGGCGATCGATGTTCTCGCAAGCACGTCAAACCAAACTTCAGCCAAACAATTCTGATTGCAAACATATATCAAAACCCAGCGCACGAGCCTAGTTGCACACTCACAGAAGAACAGCTGCAAGAACATTTTGAATTGTTTTATGAGGATATTTTTGTTGAAATGTGCAAGTACGGGGAGGTTGAAGAAGTTAAAGTATGCGATAATATCGGCGACCATTTGTTGGGAAATGTGTATGTCATGTTCGTGTCTGAAGAAGACGCTGGAAACGCAGTTGAGGCACTTAATAAGAGATTCTATGCTGGTGAGTTGTTTGGTTTTTTTTCTTTTGTTTGCCTTCCATAATTCTGACTTGGTTTCAATCCGCTGCCTAATCAGGCAGGCCTGTGTATGCTGAGTTATCTCCAGTCACGGACTTTGGTGAAGCATGTTGTCGACAGTACGAAAACAGTGAATGCAACCGCGGAGGTCTGTGCAACTTTATGCATCTCAAGACTGTGTCACGTGCGCTGAGCCGTGAGCTCTATGAAGCGCAAAGACTCAGTCTCAAAATATTGAAAGGTGGCAGCAGCGGTAGTGGTGGGGAGCGCGACAACCGTGACCGCGACCGAAGGGACAGAGATAGGGAGAGAGGGGATCGCGACCGAGACCGGGACCGGGACAGGCGTAGGCGGTGAACATGAACTGAAAAAGAGACGCACGACTAACGTATATACGTTACGGCACGCTACGACAGACAGTATCGTAGTTAGCGCCGTTTAGTCTGAAGCCTCTTCCGTCCCGCTCGCAAATAAGTCAGCATGTGCTTCGTCAACTCCCTTCCACGGCCTTCTTTGAGAGGCTTTTGTCGATGCCAACCAAATGGGCCACCGCCAGAAATAACAAGAAAACTGGATCAGTGATTGGAGCGAGGGGACTCCGAAAAGCAGGAAGGAGTGTTGTGGCAAGTCTGAATTTACAAGGGGTCTTTTGAAAAGAGATTCCCGCTTGTTCCTGGACTACATAGAAGTACATAGTCAGAGTAAACCAACGCGCGGCAGATATAGTATCCTTTTTCGATGAACTTTTTTGTTTTGCTTCCATCTTTGCGCCATGCGTTCCGATTGGATTGCAGACCATCATTCGTCTGACATGCTTGACAAGTGTTATACAGACATTATACGCTGTTTCAATTCATTTGACGTGCGTATGCCAAAAAACGTTGTGTGGCACAGGAATCCAAAAAAAGTTCGAACCAAGTGTTCAACAATAAAATACAACAGTGCGCCAATTGACCGAAAAAAAAACTTTCCAAATGGACACTTGGAACAAGATGAGCCATCTTGAACGTTTCGGAGTTGAAGTCGCGGTCGCTGGTATGTCCTTCCTGGGATATGAAGAGTGGAAGAAGCACCACAACAAGCAGCATTCGCACCAAACCCAGATGGAGTACGAGCAGTACACTAAGCAGTACCACGCTCAGAACCAGGCATCATGGTTGAGTCAACAAGCACAGCAGTCTCAAGCCTCGCATCAGCAATATCCACAATATTCCAAACAGCCGGCATATGGCGCTCAATCCCCGCAGCAAATATACGGTAGCTGCCCACAGCAACAAATGCAGCCACTCAATCAGAATTTGTATGGGCAGCATCCGATGAAAGCGGGATTCAAAGCTGGACCACCGCCGGGTGCAGGGGGATACGGAAGATACTAAGTGGAACAAGTCAACCCGAGAAATTTATAAGCATTTTTGGCTGATGCTGGGAAATATATAACTTTGCGACTTTATCTTCCGAAGTTCCTCCATTGATTTTCCGAGAGAATGAACTGAATACCTGCGTTCATTCACGAGTTTTAGAAATGACGGTGAACTTTCGCGTCAAGTGCTCACTCGCCAACTGACAAATGTTTGAAATCAGAGCTGAATGTTCGAAGAACACTCCTGTTTATTCATCTTCAGTAAGCTCAGTCGTACGGTTGGAGGTGCTGCCGGACGCTTGGGTAGCGCGCCAAAAGGCGATCTACCCAATCGGCAATTTCCTTTGCTTCGTCTTCCCAAATCTCCTTTGCGAGAGTTGGATTACAGTTTCTGCACATTGCGTATCGGCCAAATACAACGTAATCAACGAAACCGGGCTCAACTCCTTGTAGGAACTCTCCAGGGCGATTCTTAAGTGTCTTGACGAGCGGCATAAGATTGGCTTTGGCGCGTTTGACAAGGTCCTGCTCTCGCTTCACCGCGCAAAACTTTGCAAACGCATTCTCGCCACCCCACTTGCGGTCGGACACAAAGTAGTCGTGGAGTGGGCCAGGCGCGCACTTTGCTGCAAGATCCTCCGCCGTCAAGTGCATCCATACCGCCCACTCCGGGTCCGAATCGCCTAATCCACACGTCATCATGAAAGCATACGCTTTTCCGGCAGCTATAGCTGCTGGATCCTTGCTGGTGCTGCCCGAGAAAAGCGATGGCGCGTCCGGATATTCAGATTCGAGGTACTCGGCGATGCGGAACGAGTCGCAGAGGATTGAACCGTCCGGTAGTTCTACCGCTGGGGAGGTGCCCGGATTACCGCCGTTCTTGGCCATGAATTCGGCGCTGCGCAAGTCCAGATAAGTTATCTCTTGCACCTCCACGGGCACGTTCTTGTGCAGCAGCGAAAGGTGCGTTTTCCAGCCATTGGGGCCCGGGTAGAGGTGGCGATCCGGCGCATCCGGGTTGAACACCAATTCGAAGAACTTCATGATGATGATTTCTGAATTGCTTTCAGTGGCTTTTACGAATGATTCGATGCACCTCGTGCGTGACCACTGATTGCATGACTCACAGTATGAATCACATCTCGGAGAATATCGAAATAGCAAAGAGGCAGCAGGCTGTATCCTTTCTCCTGACTAACTTTGGCGTGTTGGAAGGAGTCAACAATCGTTTTTTCTTTGACAACTGCCATGCCGAACAGTGGCGTTTAAGGGCGATTATCTGAACGGTGCTAGCTATAACCAACATCGAACGATTTTCCAGTGTGTACTATTTAGAACCTGCTCGCTGAACTTCGTGGGCCTAACGCTGACGTCTTACCAGAGCTTCTTTTTTTTAAAATTTACTTCTGATACCTCTCATTGCAGACGCTAGACTCGCATCAGGAAAGCTATATCAACTCCTCTTCTATGCCGCTCTTTCCTCGCAATTTCAATCTTTTTCTAGTTTTTGACTTTAGTATCACATCCTCTTCGTTCACATTATCCTCCCGGTTTTTGGTGGTTCTTTGCTGCATCATAGTGTTTCAGTAGTCGCTTTGGATTTCTTGATGTGCGACGGCGTTCTGAAGACGTAACCTCGTCTGATCTAAATGAATTTCGACGAAAAATTTTCTGAAATCTTGTTCACATAGCGCAATCAGAGAATTTGTTGTCGATATTGAAGATATGATCAAAAAGACGGTCTTGCTTGCTGCCTGTGCGTCGTCGCTGTGGGCGAGAGTCCACGAGCAAATCCCAGCCATTCCTTCTGGGTGGACGACCGTTGAGCTCCCAGCCGAACCCAATCAAGTATTGTTGACGGTTGCGTTGAAGCTTCAAAACGTAAATGCTCTGGATTCCTTGTTGGCGGCAGTGTCAACCCCCGGAAATAAGTCCTACGGTCAATATGTCGATGTGGATGCCGCAAATGCGCTTTTCAGCCCGTCAAGCGAGACTGTTGCCGCAGTCCAATCTTGGTTGGCCGCAGCTGGATCCACGGCAGTAACAAATGATGGCCAATTTGTGCATGTTCAGACTACTGTTACGGCAGCGAACTCGCTGCTCAATACCACCTTTCTTAACTACAAAAGCCCATCTGGAGTAGTTAAACTGCGTACAACACAGTATTCTGTGCCCGATTCAATTTCTGATTTGGTTGATTTTGTGCATCCGACTGTGTTCTTCAGCGATGGCCCGGAAGCACGCGCACAATTGGAGCAAACGCAGGTTGACGTTGAGTCGGTTACACTTGATTGTGGTAAATACTACACGCCGTCATGCGCCAAAAAAATCTACAATGTCGGCAATTACTCTGCCGACGCCAAATCTGGATCCTGGATCGGTTTCGCGTCGTTTCTGAATGAGTCAGCGATTTATGACGACCTGTCCACTTTCGAAAACTACTACGGTATCCCACCGCAGAATTTTACGGTTGTTTCGGTCGACAGTGGTGTAAACGATCAAGATATCGCAACGGCAAACTACATTGAGGCCAATTTAGATGTTGAAAACATTATTGGACAAGCCCATCCGCTGCCGGTCAGGGAATACATCACTGCCGGATCTCCTCCATTCATTCCAAACCTCGACGAGCCGACTGCCGCGGACAACTCAAATGAGCCGTACCTGCCGTACTTTGCGTTCCTTCTTTCGCAGCCAAATTCGGCGATCCCGCAGGTTATTTCGCACTCATACGGCGATGACGAGCAGATTGTCCCTTTTTACTACGCCCAACGGGTATGTAACATGATTGGGATTATGGGTTTGCGTGGCATATCGATTATCTTTTCGTCGGGCGACAGCGGTGTTGGCGGCCCTTGCAAATCAAACGACGGCAAAAACACAACTCAATTCACCCCCACGTTCCCGGCCACGTGTCCGTATGTAACCGCTGTAGGCGGAACTGTTTATAATAGCACTTCTGATGTTGAAGGTGCTTGGGCTGGCTCTTCTGGAGGATTCAGCAATTATTTCAGCCGTCCATTTTATCAAGAATTGGCAGTGAAGAAGTACCTTTCTTCGGAGATCAGTCATTCGACAAAGAAATATTATTCGAAGTACACTGATTTTTCTGGACGCGGGTTCCCAGATGTTGCTGCGCAGAGTGTCAGGTGAGTGTAGATGCCTGGCCTCGTCAAATAATTTGTTATTTAGTTGGTTGGGTGTATACGGTGGTCAGTTTTATCGCGTCGGTGGCACATCTTCCTCTGCTCCAGCTTTTTCTGCATTTGTTGGTCTGCTTAATGACGCGCGCCTTCGCGCAAAAAAGGGCCCGCTCGGCTTTCTCAACCCTTTGCTGTACTTCCTCGCGACTTCCGCCTTCAATGACATAACTGTTGCGGGGTCTGTCGGCTGCACGGGATCTGTTGCCGGGGGAGGCATCGTTCCGTACGCCAGTTGGAATGCGACCGTCGGATGGGATCCTGTAACAGGCCTTGGAACTCCTAACTTCACGAAACTGTTGGAATTGGTTTTGGCGCTGCCTTAGAAACCTCGCTTGAACTTTTTCTTTTTGCTTCGTTTTTCTGGTCATTAGAAACGAATACAGATGAAAACTGAGTGTGCTCTTCCGCCGTTTGTGAAATTTTTTTTGAAACGCATATCATGCAGAAATTCAGATCTTATGCTTGTCTTCGACGGATTCAAGGACAAGAGTTGGAAAAGGCACCAGCACCCTGTGCGTAGATCCAACTCCAAACATAGCACAGCCATGTCGGTGAAGTTCTCCTGAGTTTCATTTCATTTTTGAATGATATAAACGTACAAACACACGAAGACGTGCGGAAAACTTAAATCCAGCAACAGGACCACTTTACACATGATCTCCTCGTGTATTGACACCGCTGTTTCTAAATTTGGAGCAGTTGCTCCATAATGGTTCTCCCAAGTCCTGTGGAGCACTTATGGAATAATTTGAGGAGGAGCAATAGTGATTTTGATTATGGTGCTGATTGTGCAAAATCATATGTGGATTACAACAAGCGGAGCTCTGCACATGACTCAGCAGAATCCGCTCAGTATGCTGCCGATGTTGATGAATACAGATTTTGGGAAGCTGAAATTGTTGCAGAATTTGTGTCGTATGCATCGGGGCAAGTCGAATCCATCGCGAAATATCGTTTGCAAAATTATGCGGATGGATGTCAGGGTGCGCTGGGGGCCCGTGTTTATCAGCGCAGAAAAAGCGGCTGGCCAGTGGTGTGGGTCCTACGGGAGCTGCCCACCGCAGTGAGCGAGAAACAGAAGAATCGTCTAATGCAAAATTTCAGAGAGATCCGTTTGTCATGCACAAAAAATTTCCCGATTTCCTTTGAAAAGTTCGTCTCACATCATCAGCAATAATTTCAAATTTCGATGTCTGCATCGGCTGGGCTCAACACATCCGTCATTATTTGGGAGTATACGGCCTACGGCCATGAAGCGAAAGTCGAACCTGCTGTGACGGCCGTCGTCATTTACGGTCTGTTCTTTTTGGCCCACCTGATTCAGGCCATCAAGTTCAGAGCAGCATACATGATCCCTTTGGTCCTTGGTGTTGCGTTGGAAACTGTGGGATTCGGCGTCAGGATCATCTCGATTCATTCACCATACAATTCTAGTTTGTACTCGAGCCAGGTTTTCCGAAGTTACCGGTTCCGACACATACTCAGGTTAAAACACAGATTGGCCTTGTCATCATCGCGCCCGTCTTCATCGCTGCATCGCAGTATTTGATTCTCAGTCGCATCATCGAAAAAGTCAACCCGGCTGCCTCTCCCCTCCGCCACTCCATCATCACTGCAGTTTTTGTGACAGCCGACCTAGTCTCGTTCTGCGTGCAAGTCACGGGTTCCGTGATGCTAATTGTCGACAAAGACCTCTTGGATATGGGTACGGACATTCTGATTGCCGGAACTGCGTTCCAAGTTGTGAGTTACTGCTGCTTCCTGTACGTTGGATATACCTTCTACAAACGTGCGCTGGCCGCTGAGAAAGACGACGGAAAGACTTACTCGTCCAGCCAGCTGTGGCGTTACAGCTTTCTTACTTTGATTAGTAGTGGAATCTGCGTTCTACTTAGATCCACCTTCCGTGTGTTTGAATTCAGTTGGGGATTCCGAAGTTACTTGGCCACAACTGAAGCGTTCATGTACGTTTTCGACTTTACCTTGGTGTCCTTGGCGCTGCTGGCTCTCAACTTGTTGCACCCGGGAAAGCTGTTGTCGAAGTCAAGTTGAAATCGGGACCAGAAAGAAAAATGACGTTTCTGAATCCTCTTTTCGCACAATAAATAACACCAACGTAATTTGACGCATATCTGAAGACCTGCAGAAGGCTCCTGTTTGACATCCCAACACTGCAATATAGCTCTCCGTGGTCGGGACGCAAAGATTACTGAGAAGTATGCAAACGTTCCAGTCGGAAAACTGGAATATGCTTGCAAAGTCACTACTCACGGTCGTATTGGGCACATAGTTCATACTTTCGCAGAGTTGTTAGGGTGAAGAAGACTGTTATTCTTACAGCCGCAAGAGGTCAGGGAGATTGGGGCCGCAGAAGCCGACTTCAAAGATTCACTCAAGTTTAGAGGAGTTGAAAACCCTTCGAAGCAATCAGATTTTGGAAGGAAAGGAGCATTTTTTGGATCGTTTTCCGTTCATTGAACCGTCATATGTTAACCAAAGCAGCAACAAATGAAAAAAAAGTTGGTGCCATAAACACCGCGGAAGGCTTTGATGCGCTGGTTGTTGTGGAAGCCCCAGTTACAGCAGATGAGACGCTTGCAGTCGAAGACGCAGTATTACTGATAACCGTAGCTCCATTAATTGCCGTGGAAGCCGATCCAGTAACAGTTACATTGAGGTTGAGACATTCGTCCAGGCCCCGCGAGGTACTGTCCACACAGGACCCAAAATCAGAATGGATCGTCGGATCTTTGTAGCACTGAAGCCCAGACTCGCATTCATCGGTTTGCGAGCAACGTCCGCAGAGTCCTATCAGATTCGCATCGTCCCGCCGTCTCAAGCTTTGGCATGTCCCAACACTCAGTGTAACGTCATCTACGACGCATACGAGCCCTGAGTTGCACACAGCTTCGTTCAGGATGAGACCGCTAGGCGCCTCGCTTGCATGGCACGCTTCGTTGACAGACATTCAGACCTGAAAAATTTTATGGATCTATTATATATCTTGCAGCATTAACCACAAGATTTTAAGTTCCGCAAACACTCTCCGTTATTTCATCTCTAAGAAAAGACAAAGAATACAGCACCCGCGGCAACGAGAGACATCTTGGCCGCAGTCGCACTGGATCCATAAATGCTGCCGTCCGTTGAAAGTACTCCGTAAGCAGCTGGAGGAACATAGCCATCCACACTAACAGTGCCAGAAACAGTGGCAGCAGCACCACCAGACACAGTAACACCACCAGCGCCAGAAGCAGTAACACCAGCAGTGCCTGCCGATGCACCAGTCGTTGCACCAGCAGACACAGCAGTAACACTCGCAGCAACCATCTCGGAGCTGGATTTAGCAACGGATTGGCTTGCGGTAGTGGTCGACGTAGTCGCGGGCAGGTCAAACAGGTTTTGAGCCAATATCTCGTTGTAAACCGAGAGAGGGTCGTTCAAAGTTACATTTCCCAAGTAATATTCACTGGGGTGAATATTCCACTCCGTGGGGAACGTTGGGTCAATTCCGTCGGGCGAATAAGACGTCCAGAACGGAATCTGCGAGCCGCCGAGGTCCACAGGAAACCTGAAATCGACTGGAAGCAACTCGCCTGTAACATTGGCGGAGCCGAAGAAATATTTGAGTACTTCTAGGATGATGATGTCGCCGGCCGCGAAAGATGTGGGGTCAAAAGCTTTCGAGCCTGAAATCGTTCTCTTGTTGCCTCCCCCGTAGGTGACGGTTCGCACGCCACCTTGGTCCCTCATTACGTCTGTGAACTGTGCGCATGTGGATCCGCAGAAACCGTTTGTGACAATCAGGATTTGAGATGGATCCCACGACTTCACCGGGGGAAACGCATCTATTATGTTTGAACCGTCACCGTAGTTGAAAATGTTGGTATATGGTGCCGGGTAACCCTTGATTGTAGTTCCAGGATTCAGGAGAACAGAAAAATCAGTGATTTCTGTGCCATTTTCGAACGCGATTCCACCAAGCATATTGTTGTAGATTGCAACTTGGTTTCCATTCTTCAAGACCCACTCTCCAGCTTTTGACAGTCTGAAAACGTACTCCACCGGTGTCAGCTTCTTTGGATACAGGAGGTACTAAAATCAGCAACGTTTGTGATTTTAATCGAGGGAGAAACCGACTTGAGTTACAAACATTTGCCATGGCCCATCCGATTGCAATAAGGCCGCCACCGTTCGAACTGAGGTCGATAATGAGTCTAGTGGCTCCGCCCTCCACAAGTGCGGCAAGTCCGGTTGTCATGGTTGCTACCCAATCATCCACGGCCTGATCCGTGGTTTCAGAAGGCTCCCAAGCAGAAAGCGCCCAAACTCCAGTTTTGTTATCCGACAAAATGAAAAAGGAGTCGACGCTGTCCCCAGTAATGGACGTGGAAACATTCACATCAGACTCGAGATTGCTCAAGTCTTCGTATCGAAACTGTTGAAGTTTAGTCCTCACCGTCTTGTACTTTTGAATTGGGAGACTTGCGAAATCTCTTTTTCTAGGTGTGTTGGTGGCAGTGCAGTACGTTGTGTAGTACAAGTCAGAGGTGGCGAAGTAAGGCAAGGAAGACGCAGAAATACGCGCAATCCATTCAAATGCACCAGTCGTGAAAAGCGTACCATCTTGCAGACGGAGCTGATAAGTAATTGCCTCGTCAGGGCGAGTGTTTCTTCCAAATATCCAGATAGAGGTCACTGCGGCGTTGCTCCAAGTGTAAGAGTCGAACATGTAGTTGATGCGGGTTTCTGGAGAATGGCTGATACCAAAGTACTTGTCGGCATACGCTTGGATGTAGTCCTGGAAAGAGTTAAAATCAAGTTGAACAATAGCGAGCCACCCACCAATGGATCCTGCCCGTTGATGGCCACAACAGTGCTGCCAATGAGCGAACGTGCATCTTTACCCTTCAGACTGTCTCCCCACAGCACATTGTACCATTTATTATACAAACTGTCGTCACTACCGTAAATAGTATCCAGAAGCTTTGAAATTATCGGCACTCCATTCGCCAAAGTGATACCAAACGGCTGCAGAAAACGCGCCTGGTTGAAACACAAGAAACCGATGTAAATATGGGCATCTTGCAGGGCATTTAGTTGATCTTCAATCGCCCACTTTAAGCCAACCTCCGTTGTCGCGTTTGTATCAGCCACGATTGCATCCAGCGCGGCCAAAAAATTTTCGTGGAGCGGAAAGTGTGGAGCGACTGCGTTGGCGGCAACGTCCAGGTACGGGTACTGGTTGAAGTATCCCTTGATGGCATCCGTCTGAGCTTTCTTGTCGTCTTCAGTTACGTTGAACTGTGAATAGCAGGCGGTAACGGCGCTGGCTAGGACGAATGCATAGTTGCCTGTTGTAGTAGCATTGCTGAGAGGGGCACACAGATCGGCGGCAGAGACGTTCGTCACAAGGTCCAGAACGGTAAGGATCAGAGCTATGGATACCATCTTGGCGTCTTAAGTTATGCCGATTATCTCTGTTTCATATCGGAATTTACACTGATTTTTCCCGCTCAGCGATGTGAAATAAATTTTCATCACCACAATGGATTTTTTGGGATCAATCCAATCGGACTACTTGACAATGAATATGCCATCGAGAGAGTTTCGCGCCTTTCCTTTCCAAGCTAGAATACGAATCGTGTTGACGTGACCCTCTTATAGCTGATATTCCACGAAAAAAATCTGAAATTTTTCATGCAATGAGTGATTTTGATTAAACGACCAATCAAGTTGTTGCATTGAAGGACATTCAGCAGAAAACCGAAGAAACAAACAAAACAAAAATGCGCCAACGTCAAAAAGTCTTTAGCAAAGAAAACAACTTAGGATCTCACTGTTCCCTCGTGACGCAGAAACGATGTTTGAAAAATCGTGCAACCAATCAAAAATGATATTCTGTCTCGCCGGACACCAACCGCTTGATGAATGAATCCCAAACAAAGCCTAAAGCGCTCAACTTCCAAAAGTCCCAAACAAAAGAAAAAGATCGTGGATCGTAACACCAGGATCCTCTGTTCCGTGGTGAATTGATCTTTGAAAAATCAAAATGACTTTGTACCTTATGTGCTTTATTAATAAGCCAAATGACCTGCCCTGGGTCGAGGTACTGCAACTCAAAAATCCTCACCTGCTCCTACTTAGACGAAAGGTTGTCGCTGGGCAATAATCGCTTTGTAGATGAAAAGGCCGCGCGGCGTCCCGGGGTAGGTGGCTGTCGTCTGTCTAGTACTGGCTGCAAAGTAAAACGAGCGGTCTGAATCTCCGGGAACGCGGCGAATCGAGGGTGTGGTTTATATATCGGATGTGGTCGATGCAGCCTTCGAAATCAGGAGTTTTGCTGGTGAATGGCAGGCCCTTGCGATCATATGCCGGGGAGATGAGGCTAGTAACCTCTATTGCGGATCGCTCGAGAGTTCCAAGAATTATTGTTGATGTGGATAGAGTTGGTTGTATTGTGGATGTTTTGTGAATGTGGCTTCTAACATTTCTGATGAGTCCAGCCCCAAAAGAATCCTGCGGCGCTGCTGAAAGAATAAACCACACAAAATGAGATTGTGCAATTGTAAGAGGAATTGACACTTTCCGCAAAGACCACAAAACCTTGGCGGAAATTGAAATTTGGAGTGCAGCCGTAAGCGCCGCAAGACACAAATCATACGACTATGGTCAGAATATCTGTAGGGAATACGTGTCCACCTGATAAACCAGTAGTCCGTGTTCAGTTTGTGAAAGTCCGGCCGGTTGCCATCAAATGAAACGGTTCAATTTTTATGAAAAACCGAAAGAAAAGATCCGAAAGAAAAGACGGCAAACCAAACAAAAAAAAGAAAAAAAAAGTTCGTTCCCTCCACGTGGCTTGCCCCCCTTGTCATCCGGGCCGTCGGATGCCGCCGCCTCCGACGCTGTCACTCCTTTTTGATTCTACAGGCTCAAATGGCGGAAGTTTCTGTTGGCGGCGGCGGCAGCTTGACCACACCTCCAATATCTTCTTCCGATTTATACCGAAGCTGATCCTCCCACTCCCCATTCCTCACTAAAAAACAATTAGAAACCCAAGCTTCTTCCCCTTGAAAAAAAACAAAAAAAAAAAGGTCTAAAACAATCAAAAATCAAAACTCAACACAGCAACATACAGTACACGGAAAACCAAAAACAAAAATGACTACTGCTTCTCCTGTTACAGCTATTCCCGCTGTGGATCAGACAACTGCAGCAGCTCCCGGTGCTGCTGCTATTGGTGCTCCCGTCGTCGCAAATGGCGTGCCTGCCGATCCTGTGCTTGCTCCTGGTCAACTTCCTCCCGGCGTAGGTGGTGTCATCCCTAACGCACAATCATCGCTCTATGTTGGAGAATTGGATCCATCCGTCACTGAGGCGATGCTGTTCGATCTGTTTAACATGGTTGGCCCTGTGTCATCTATCCGTATCTGCCGCGACGCTGTCACTAGACGCTCTCTTGGCTATGGATACGTGAACTTCCACAATGCCATGGAAGGTACTCAATATTTCCTTGTTAGGGCTTTTTTTCATTTTGTCTTCAGCTGGGGAACGCGCTCTGGAGACACTGAACTACACTGTGCTAAAGGGCCGCCCCATTCGTATCATGTGGTCCCAGCGTGACCCATCTTTGCGTCGCACCGGCACAGGAAATATCTTTATTAAAAATTTGGATGAGTCCATCGACAACAAGGCTTTGCACGACACTTTTGCGACATTTGGTCCTATCCTTTCTTGCAAAGTTGCTCTCGATGACAATGGAAACAGCAAAGGCTACGGATTTGTGCATTACGAGACGCTCGAAGCGGCCGAATCAGCAATCAAGCACGTGAATGGCATGCTTTTGAACGACAAGCAAGTGTATGTTGGTCTCCACGTTGGGCGCAAAGAACGAATTTCCAAAATCGAAGAAGCCCGCAGCAAGTTTACCAATATTTACGTTAAGAACCTGGACGAATCTGTGACAGACGAAGAGTTCAATGCAATGTTTGGTGAATTTGGTCCAATTATTAGTGGTGTCGTTTCTCGCGATGAGAACGGAAAATCGAAGGGGTTTGGATTCGTTAACTACGAAAATCACGAGGATGCTGCCAGGGCCGTTGACGAAATGAACGAAAAGGAAATTAAGGAGAAAATCATCTACGTGGGTCGGGCCAAAAAGAAGGCAGAGCGTGAAGAGGAACTCAGAAAGGATTACGAACGAATGAGAGAAGAGAAGATGAACAAGTACCAGGGAGTCAATTTGGTGGGTTTTATTTCAACTTGCCTTCTTTTACGATTGACTTTTTTGTGCAGTATGTGAAGAATCTGGACGAATCCATAGACGACGAAATGTTGCGTACTGAATTTGCACCGTTTGGCGCCATTACTTCTGCGCGCGTCATGCTTGATGAGACCAAGAATGTTTCCCGGGGATTTGGATTCGTTTGCTTCTCTTCTCCCGATGAAGCCACAAAAGCTGTGACCGAAATGAACGGCAAACTAATTAACGGAAAGCCAATCTACGTGGCGCTTGCGCAAAGAAAGGACGTTCGCCGTGCACAATTGTCGGCTCAGATGCAGCAGCGCGCACAGATGCGCATGCAACAGCAGCAGTTGCCTGCAGGGTATCCCGGAATGTACTACCCACCCAATAATGGTTTGACCCCGCAGCAACAGTTGTTGCATGCTCAGCGTGGTGGAATGTACTTCCCGCCAGCAGCGGGCATGGCTCAAAGGCCAAGATGGGCTCCTAATCAAGTTCCAGGTGGTATGCCTGGCATTCCTACTGGAATTGCTGGTGGACAATATCCTCCAACAGGAGGACCAGCGCAAGGCTTGCCCCGGGGCGGAGCTCCGCGTCAACAAGGACGCGGCGGGCCGATGATGGGTCCAGGTCAAGGACGTCCGATGGGCGGTGCTGGTCCGATGGTTGGAGCGCCAGGCGGAGCTCCATCGCAACCTGGTCCTTCGATGGGCGTTGCTGGTGGACGCGGAGGCGGCCGCGGTGGAATGAATACAGGCTATAAGTTTGGTCAGAACGCTCGCAACATGCCGATGGGTCCTGGGATTGTGGGAATGATGCCGCAGCAAGTTATGGGCGGCGGTCCTGGGAAGCCGATCCTCAATGCGGCGGCATTGGCATCGATGCCTCCGGATTTGCAAAAGCGCATGCTTGGAGAAGCTCTGTTCCCACTGATCCAGCAACTAAATCGTCCACTTGCGGGAAAAGTAACAGGGATGCTGCTTGAGATGGACAATGGTGAACTGTTGCACTTGCTGGAGAGCCCCGAGGCGTTGAGCGGCAAAGTGAATGAAGCTGTCGTAGTTCTGGAGGAGCACTTGCAGCAGCAGCAAGACGACCAGGAGTGAACCGGTACTAACGAAGCGATGCGATGGTTGCTGGTTTTTGGCTGTTGAATGTTTTTGCTTTATTTGTTTGTTTTTGTCTTTCGGGGGAAGGACTTGGCAAGAAAAAAAAATGAAAAGCCGTCTGGCACCTGCTGCTGCCAAGTGATTGTGCGTTGTATTTATTAGGGGAAATTCTGTGAGAAAGAGCACAGCATCTGCATAAAGCAAACGACGGGTTCAATGGGACCGTGTCTATCTGCGAACGGTGCACCTTACCTTTGGCTGCCACGGTAATCCATCGGACCATTCGGGACATGAGTCAGTCCCGTGAGCACCTGACGAGTCTCCGCATGTTTGATTCATATGTACGCTCGTGAAAAACAAACAGGAAAAAAGAAATAATCCCCCTTGGCAGTTCCATCCAATCACTTCACTTCTGGGTCAGGGTCAGAATACGGTGGGCTGTTGACGACGGAATTGCCGTTGTGGTCGTCAACGCGTCAAGTTTGGCATTTGCGGTGCGAATGCGAACGACGCCATTATTGGTCAAATAGACAATGTTAAAGCGCAAGGTAGCCGCGATTCTGGACGCCGCGCTCGATGTCGACAGCGACGATGCTGTAGATGAGAATTCAGCTATCGGCACTGACAACGGCTCGGCGACAGCTGCTTCAGAGCATCTGGTGCGCATAACGGACCTGTCGCTAATGCGCCGTCTGCAGACCTTTATGATGAGTGTTTCCTGTCAGACGCTAATTGTGCTGCTCTAGCGCTGACTCGATATTGCGCGCCTAAACGAGTGGCGCTGGTTTAACAAGGACGACGCTTTTTCAGCGGTCGAATGCGCTCTTCGTGGCTGGACGAACCCCCGCCCAAACGAACTCCGCTGCGCGGCATGCAACGCCGAGCTGCAGCATAGCGGTGCTACACTACCCACTGTTCTCGATACTGCGCATGAGGTGCGGTGTCCGTTCCGTACCCGCCGCATTCCCCTCGGTGTGTGTTACATTCGGTTTCACTACTGACGCGTTCTGACTGCAAGGACCCGCGTATGCGTTCCCGGCTTCTACACGCCGTGCGACACTTAAGGCGTTGCGCGTGCGCGCGGAACGGCTCGTTAAGCTGCCGTCACACATCCCCCAACCGTCACAGGAGCCCAGCCGAGTAGTCGCGGTTGCGCTGGAGGCGGCGCAACGAATCTTGAAGCTCCCGGCGCCTCCGGATGTGGCCTCTGCCTGCGTGATTCTTGCTATTTGTGGGTGGGAACCTGAGACGATGCAAACAGGGCTCGCGAACTCGCCAGTTGTGCATTTAGTCGTGTGCCATCTATGCACGCGTAAAGTCGACACTTCTGGTTATGCACGTATTGGTGCGGCCTCCCAAAATGGGCCCGACAGCCCTGCGTGGTTTGATCCAATCAATGAACACCGCTGGTACTGTCCATGGATCTACTCAAAACCAGAGGCGGAAAGCGGCACAAAGAAAGTGGTTGGCTGGCAGATTGTTTGCTCGACAATAGAAGAGGAATTAACCAAAGACGTTGGAGACAATGAGGGTGGGAAGCGCAGTAGATTCACTGAGCTGCCCATCGACAAAGATATTGATTACAAGGCAAAAGAACATGACTTCAGCGATGTGAGCCTTCTTTTTTGTTCGTTTTGTTTGTTGTTTTTTTTTTTTTTTTGAAAGTCGTTCGCTGTTGTAGATTCAAGCTGCTCGGGCATCGTTCAATAGTTTATTCGCGGAATAAATTATAAAGTATCGATTTTTTAATATTGATCCCCATTTTCGTGGACTCTTAGGAAGCAGAAGTCTGAAAAACTATGGTGGGTCTCGAATTGACTTCGTCCTGAAGAAGCGTCGAATAAAATGTGGAAAAAGCATTTATGTTTTTGAGTGCTGCAACTGTCGTTATTTGTCACTGGTGCAGTAGTGGCAGCGACTGCCCGTCATCCCATCCAACTGCAGTATCTCGAATTCGGCCGAGGGCCAAATCCAGCGCCTCGGCGGATAGAAATCAATACCAGCATCCACCGCCGCGCGCCACACTACGTCCGGAAGATCTGCATTCATTTGCACAACCAACAGCCCCAAGCGTCTTCCGCGTCCCTCGAATAGTACTTCAAGAAACTTTGTCCATGGCTCGACAAACTCCGTCACGCCGGTCTGATCCCTCGTGAATTTGATTCGGACCCATCGGAGACGCGGCATCCGCAGCAACAACGTGGCTAAAGCAACGAGAAATTTCACGCCTGCAGACTGTGTATAGATGTTCTCATCGAACGTCAAAGGTCCAATATTTTCCAACCATGGCGTACACTGTATGATCTCTTCAAGCATCCCAAGAGAAATCCAATTCCCTGGGATGATTGTCCGCAACGACGCGCATGGTGTAAAAATAGTCCAAATATTCTCTGCTTTGTTCTCGTCGATGCGAAAATGCTGGAGATTCTTGAAAAGCTGGATCTTGCACCCACTGGAAACTTTGGCAGTTCTGATGTACTCGATTTTTGGACATAGCAAGGAAATTGTGTCGATAAGATCAGAAAGTTCACCGTTCACGATATGGAATTCAATTGAACGGACGTGTGGAGTATGCCGCGCCACGGATATGATGGATTCTGGCGTTCCAAATACGTACAAGTGACAGATTGGCAGTTCAAGAGGTTGGAGCTTATCCAATGATGCCGCTAGTTCCGCAAAAGTTGCCGCCATTGTTTCGGCACTGAAGCTAAACATCGGCAACGGGTGCATCCTCAGGAAACGTAATTTGTTGAAGATTCGAGCTGCATCGATGCGAAAGAGTTGATTATACTCGTCGGAGTGAATGCAAGTTAATTTTGGAATGTTGAAAACCGGTGAAACAGGAGGCTGGAAATTCGGGAACTGCTGCAAGTTGGGAAACAACGCAATGAAGTTTTCCTCAAAAATATCACTTGATTGACCTTTCGTCTTTGCAGCTTTCTCATGAACATGAGTATAGTCATCCAAATAAATATTCCAAAATTCAATCTGCAGAGATACAAGTTCCCGACAATGTTCGATAGCGATTGGAGGAACTACTCTCTCCAGCATTCTGCCACAATGCAAAACTTTCAAATTTGATGCGTTCGATAAGAACTTGCAAAATTCAGCTTTTGATGACTGTGCTGCATTCCACAATTCATCAGGATCAACTTGGAGGTCTGTCCAAATGTGAAGTTCGACCACCAGCCTTGACCAGCGATTCCCTGGGAGGATCCATGATCATCACCTTGATCTGGCATGCGCTGTTGGATAATGTTCTTGAACGAAGCTACGTCCACTACTAATGTGCGCCAGAACGCCTTCTCAAGCAGCTGCATCCACCGGCGACAAACAAGACGGCATTCACGGGCATGGCGGAGAAGTCCTTCGGAAACAATCAGCTGCGTGAGGATCTCGTTGCCAAGAATGAAGTCCGGTAGGGCCTCTGTTATGCTCATCAACCGAAATTCTGGAATGTAATCCAAATAAACACTGGAGGCATTTCACGCTTTACAAAACACCAGAGACGCGTTTGTGCCTCCGAACCCAAAACTGTTGGACATTGCCGCACGCACTTCCCTGATGGAAGGCGAATCCTTCACAAAATTCAAATTCTCAACGTCGTCGCCCACGTCCTGAAGATTCAAGGTGAACGGCACAATATTCTCTTTCACAGAGAGTATCGTAAATATTGCCTCAACTGCCCCAGCAGCTCCCAGCAGATGTCCTGTCGCACCCTTTGTGGATGAAACAGCCACTGCTCTACTTCCAAAGACACTCCGGATGGCGCGGGTTTCTGCTACATCACCAAGTGGCGTGCTTGTCGCATGGGCATTTACGTAGTCAATGTCATTTGGGCGTAGCCTTGCCACTTCAAGCGCTCGCTGCATCGCACGAGCTGCCCCGTTGCCATCCGCAGGTGGTGCTGTAATATGAGATGCGTCACCAGTAAGACCATATCCGACAAGCTCTGCATATATTTTTGCACCGCGAGACTTGGCGTGTTCATATTCCTATTTCGATCATTAACAATTGCTTGTTACTTCCGCAGCACATACTTCAAGAACCACCACTGCGGCCCCTTCAGCGATAACAAACCCGTCTCTCTGCATATCAAACGGCCGACACGATTTTGCTGGTGAATCATTGAAAGCAGTGGCGAGAGATTTCGACCTGAATGCAGTGAGGCAGCTGACCTTTCAGGAAACTGAGACGTACCTGCAAAAACCCGCGACACTCAACGGTGACACAGACGCTTCAGTTCCTCCCGCGACCATGACATCTGCGTCGCCATACTGGATAAATCTCATTGCGTCACCGATAGAATGGGCCCCAGTTGCGCAAGCTGTCGACACGGAATGATTTGGGCCCTACTCCTGCAGGTTAGTCTTGTGGACCAAAAACACACATCGGTAAGATCCAACCTTGAAGCCGTATCGAATGCTAATATTACCTGCGGCCATGTTGACGAGAGTTCGAGGGACGAAATGTGGGGCAACCTTGCGATACCCCTAGAAACAAACGAAACTCACGTTTTTCTCTCAGTACAACACACATACCTTTTCGCTGAAACTTAATGCGGTTGCGGCAATTTCTTCTACGCAACCAATGCCTGATCCCACACAAACTCCCTGGATGCAATTTTTTTATTTTTTTTTTTTTTTTTTGTTATTTGACGGAGGTCAAAACCGTATATACCGTTCGGTGTTTCATACTATCGCTATTCGGCAACCAATCAGCGTCCTCCAACGCCTGGTGCGCGGCAGCATAAGCATAGTGCATGAACGGTGTCGTTTTCGACAGATCCTACAAGGCCCAGAGCATCAGTTTGAGAGTCTCATAGCCGGCATGCACGCACACTTTTCGGAACATACAATTCGCGCAAGCGATCCGGATGTTGGACGCGTCCAGCTACCCGTGAAGGCAGGCCTGCGAACTCCGGGTCGTCGAGACCGACTATGCCGCATGCTCCGGTAAGCAGCGCACGCCATGTCGCCATTGCGGAATCTGCGAGGGGGGTGACTGCGCCGATGCCCGTAACGACAACGCGCCGCAGAGTGCTGGCGGGCATTTCTCTGTATCGTATCTTTCACCAACTCAAGAATTCCGCAAACATTTTCCAGAACCGACTAATTATTCCGAACTCTGATCATTTCTCGGACTTGCAAATATGATCCACCGCTTTGTCAGAAAATTTGCAGAATTACTCGCACCACTGTCCAATCTCCTGTGAGGACACAAATCAATGTCTTTTGAACAAATTTGGACTCACCAAGCCCATCAGATTTTGCTGCAGCAAAAACGTCCCTCTCCAATCCCAAACTACTTGTGATGTTTGATCCCACTCAACCCATCCACCTCTACACAGACTGGTCCAAGAAGACAATTGCCAGTTACAATGCACAACCAGACAAAAAGCAGATGGAGCAACCAATTGCATTTTATTCATGAAAATGCAACCTGCCAAATCAAATTATCATCCCTACACAGGAGAAACATTCGCTCTAGTTGAAGCATTAAGAAAACACCAAGCTTACCTCCAAGGAACCCAAGTGCTTGTATTTACAGATCAACAGTCCTTACAAAGAATCCTTGATCAACCCAAACTTCATCCTGTACATCACCAATGGATCACTGACATCTTTGTGTACAACTTCCAGATCCAATGGTAATTGGGATCTTGGAATAAAATTGCTGACACTCTATCAAGAATCAGTCACACAAAAGACATAGAAATTCAAGTGAACACTTACCCAAAATCAACTGAAAGTATAATCAATTTTGGAAACACACTTATCTTCTCAGAGCTGAAAATTAATGATGATATCATTGAAGAAATCAAGGAAGCAAACAGAACTGACTCCCAATTCCTCGAAATTTCAAAGTACTTGATCAATCTGAATGACATGACAACAGCAAGCAACATTGAAAACAAGATCCAAAATGCCCCATGTCAGTTACAAGCACAAACATTGCAATATCCTTAGAGATGGATTGTTGCATTACATTGACAAAACACACACAAGAATTTACATACCTTCACTGCTCTGACACCAAATTGTCAAACAAGCCCACTCTTATGGCCCTTCTATTCACAATAATTGAGAGAGGACATCTGAACAAATTATTTGATACTTTCACTAGCCAAAGATCCATGCTGACATACAACACTTTGTACAGACCTGCAAAATATGTCACAAAACAAAATAGCAAGACAACTTCCTTACAGTTTACTGAAGCCCCACAACTTCCCTCTTACAATATCCATGGATTTTATCACGAAACTTCTGACTATGAAAAATGAAAACAATACGATTATGGTCATAATTGATTCAGGAACTAAACGTACCTGAATTTTCCCCATTCAAGAGACTTGGACCACCAGAAATGTTGCAAATCTCTTTGAAAAGGAGATCTTTGAGTATCAAAAAATTCTTCACCACTTCATTTCCCATTGCCATACTGAATTCATCTCTGAATTCTGGATATTGTCTTGTGAATCCCTAAAAATCAGATTAGTACAATCCACATCATACCATCCACAGACAGATGGTCAAAAAGAACAAAGAATGATTGGATACTTACTGCTCTGCAATCATGTGTAAACTTTTAGCAAGACAATTATCATTATCTTCACATCATCAAATTCAGAATAAACAACACTGTCAATTTGTCAACTGGATACACTCTGTTCTTCTTGGAATACAGACAACATCCCCAGAACCTGTTGAATCTACAGTTTAACACTTTTGACACCTTGTCCTTAAGAGTATAGTATGTCAGGATCACCCAGGGGATTGATCTGGCTTTTTTGAATCTGGCACCTGCCAGATAGGATATGGCTCTTCCTGGCAATTTTTTTTACCTGGCAGATACATTGCCAGATATTTTGCCAGATTTGCTGGATCCTGGATTGGATCAGGATACAAAAAAAAAATTTGCTGGATAGGATCCTGGATATCTGCTGGATATGTATCCGGCAAACATACTATACTTGAGAGATCTAAGAGCAACTTACCAGGTTGCAAAGGACAGGATACACAATGCACAGGATTGATATGTCATTGCTGCAAACGAAAGCTGACTTGAGACCCCTTTCAAGGTTGGCAATCTTGTCCTTATATCAACATCAAATTTCAAACTGCCAAATCTAAGAGGAAGATCAATCAGCAATAATGAGGTATGCATTGAGTTCTAAAAATGTTGGGTCAGCAGCATTCATTTCTTTAATTTTGTTGATTAATTCATCCATCACAGTCAACTCTGTCAGGAAGATCTTCTGCCAAACGCCATCAAGTGTCATGACAGTATGATTTCCATATGTATTCACTTGAATCTCAACATCCTTTGAGTGAGTTAGTCTTGATAAGGTGCCTGCAACTCTATTCCAATTTCCAGGTTGCCATTGGATCTGAACGTCATATGCAAGTATATTGGCAATCCAATGGTGGTGAACAGGTTGTAATTTGGGCTGATCCAGAATCCTTTGTAAGGACTGCTGATCTGTGAAGATGTAGACTTGGCTTCCTTGGAGGGACAATGGGATCTTAATGCTTCGACTAATGCAAGTGTCTCTCCTTCATAAGGATGATAGTTTGATTCCAACAGGTTACATTTTTGTGAATGAAAAGCTATTGGCTGTTCTATCCTGTTGTCATCTGGTTGGGCAACATAACTGGCAATTGCTCATTTAGACCAATCCATATATACATGCATTGGTTTCAAGGGATTGAACATTGCAAGTATTTTTGGGCTGGAGAGTGCAATCTTGGCTTTAATGAAGGTAAATTTAGCATTGTGATTCCACATGTGGCTAAATGGTTTGGTTTTTGGTCCCCTTAATAGGTTGGACAATGGTGTGAGAAGGTCTGCATGTTTTTCGACAAAATGATGAATTGTATTAGCTAATCTAAGAAATGATGAGAGATCTGAGTCAAATTTGGTTCAGGACATTCTTGGATTGCAGAGACAAAATTTTTTTGTGGTAATGTGGTAACCAAGATATTCAAGAGCAGGCTGTAGAAATGAACATTTATGGAGACGTGCATACATCTGGTTGTCATGAAAACGTTTTAAAACTTCTTTGATGTGGCTAAGATAATCTTGAAGATTTTCCAAAAATATCAAAATATTGTCGATACAAAATTGTCAATTAAATCTTAAAAAATATTATTTACAGTGGCCTGAAAGGTTGTAGGTGCATTACTTAGTCTGAAGGGAGTGAAAACCCACTCAAATAATCCATATTTGGTTTGGAATGCAGTTTTATGGATGTCAGTTTCTGAAATTTGAATCTCATATCCGGAAGCTAAATCAATTTTGGAAAAATATCGTGCCTTGCTGAGACAATCAAGTGCTTTAAGAGTGTTTGGTAAGGTTCCACAATTTTTCTTAATAATCTTATTTAAAGCTTGGTAATAAATACAAGTTGTAATTTTGACTTCTGTTTCACAAAGAAAATTGGTGCTCCATACAGGAATATTGATTCTCAAATTCTTTCATGTTTAAGTAAAATGGTGAGCTCTTCTTTCAGTACTTCAAGTTCTTTTTCATCCATTGGATATATTGGTTTAAATGGTCATTTTGCTTTTGGGTCTGTCTCTATTTTTAGATCTGTTGATTGGCTTGGCAGAAGGCCTTCAAAAGGTAAGAATACTTCAAGAAATTGATCTTAACATCTGGATTGAGTTTTTGACATGCTACTGTGCATCATGAATGGCATGTTGGCGGTGACTCATTTGGAGTCACAAATGGCGACCCATTGCGCAGTCACTGTCCATTTTGCTGCTGCCATGCATTTTCCTTTTTCTTTGATGAAACAACTGTTGGTTTTGACCAATTGAAGAGATTTATAAGTTGAGAATTTATTCTTGACTTTGATGCCTTCTGCTCCCTCCAAACCCCCTGCTTTTATTAGCCAAAACCAATGAATTTTTGAAACACAAGATTTTTCTTGAATTTGTCTTCAATCAATGACTTTTGCACAATCAATGACTTTTTTCTTGGCATTCTCTGTGGGCTTGTGCCAAATCCAACTTAGCCATTTTTGCCCCCTCCTCTCCAGCCTCCAGC
>JADHYT010000329.1:0-24782 GCA_027604725.1 Entophlyctis luteolus
ACAAACGCGCTTTGCAAAACGCGCTCTTGATACCGGAAAAACCGAGGACTTGCCTTCCTTGGGTAAAATGCGGTTCTATCATTGTGTGTCCAGATTTCAAGAGAGTAGCCCAGGGTTTGTGAATGTTCTAACTAGTCACCATTGTTCTTCCAATGAAATGCTCGCCAGAAATTCAAAATATCGTGCAGAATTTGTGCTGGATTCTTCCTACCGCCCTTTGTGCGATCAACTGCGTACTTATACCGCTGTCGATGTGTCTTGTGTCGGTATGGGAGCCTCAGCTGGAAAAGAAAGCAATTGGCCCCTCCAACATGGCGATTCCAACCAACGCCCTTTTTTTGGGTGTTTGGATTTTTGGAACCGTGTATTATTCCTTAACTGCCGTATTTTATTATTACGAAGAGGAGGACTGGACTTTACGGAATTTCATGGATATTTCTTGCCGGGGCAGAAGTCAGTTATGTGAGAAAAGCACCTGGCGGTCTGTTATCTTAGGTCTAATTATCCTTCAGGTTTGGTTCAGTTGGAAGAGATCCGAAACAATCAGCAGGCCGAGAATCGACAAACACTACAAGACACTTCGTAGTGCCGTGTCTCTACTTCCTGCAATTTGCGTAGCACCAGGGCTCCAAGTATTCATTCCGAGCTCTGTTGATCCAGTATCAAGACGTCTCATTTCTCTTGCTTTGATTGTGATTGGAAATCTTCCTGTGGTCACCTTCGATATGCTTTTCGCAGTCATATATTTTCAATACATCCAAAATTTGAGCAAAACTCTGGACTGCATCAACCCAAAGCTTCAAACAATTGCAAAATTCGGATTTTTGAACAGTTCAATCGCACTTTCTGCTATGATTTTTGCTGTAATAGCGATATGCTTCTTTTTAGTTGACACCACACTGTCCACCTGCACTTGGATAGGCTATCACTTGGCATGGATGATTGCAGACGTGTTCATATATATGACTGGAGTAGTGATGCTTCTTATGAAGCTGGACCTTTTTCGAAAATCAGTGAGGTTCAACTCCGAGTTGCAAAGCGAAAAAAACACGAACTGTTCTCAGCCTTCTTCTGCATTTTCACATGGTCATCGTGTAGTTTCTACTTAAAAGTGCAAGCTAGTTTTTTGTATATTCGATTCATGAAATCCAAAATGAACTAGAGCATCGAATATTTTTCATTGACACCAGCTGCGCTTAAATGTTGCGACAATACAATACCCCCTAAGTAACGGTATAGTCACAAAATTTTAGTGCAGCCTGTGTCATTCATTTCGTAAACCAGTTTTAATAAATTAAGAAAAGTTGAAAAGCATTTGAGGCTTTTGATTGACTTGCCAATAGTTTCTTGTCAACACCATATCCACTCGCATCAAGCGATATACATTGTTGATTAGATTGATTTAATTGAAACTAGTTCATCTCTTGATGTTTTGGAAATAAATACAAGTTTATTTGATATTTGTATGAACCGAGCGTTTTTCTGACGCTGAGTAGAACCTCTAACATTCGAAGTGCATTAGTAAACTGGAAGTTGTATATTCAGCAAGAAATCAATAAATCGTCGTGGATGCTGAACACCTACAGCAAGTTTATACGCAAGCAGAAAAGTATTGCTCCGACTTCTCCGTACTTGCGCCGCCGAGGCGATTGCACTCGAAGAATGTGTCAAACTATAGGCTGCAATGAGGACTGGATGCCGTGCAGCGCAATGAAACCAGCGCATGAAATGTTGCAAAGTCTTGTTGCCGTTGCAATCAATGGATGTCGGAGTGGGAATTGCACCCTGTTGTTGAACCCGACAACTGAAAACCTTATTAGGCGCCATTCGCCCACGAGATGACAGCACCTTGCAAACACTAAGCACATGCATCTCACAGTACTCGCCATCGCCGCCGCAATTGCAGGCACTGTTGCGCCCTCGCCGCTCCCGGCAACGGGAAACACAGGCGCCGGGCAGGAAAACAACGTGAGCCCGGAGGTCGTGGCGGCGGCCGTACAAGCTGGCATACAAGCTGTGAACCAGGAAAATCAGACGCAAGGTAACTGCGCGGCAACTTGCGCATCCGGAGCGGCGCCTACTGTTACGATGGAAGTTAGCATCTTCGGCAACCCTAACCAAGCAACGTGTCTCGACGCGAACACCATGCAAATGACTGTGACGATGAACATGAAGGTGCAGAATTGCAACATCCCGAACAGCAACTGCGTCAATGATGGACCGCCGCAGGATGCCTGCGGCCTGCCCGCTGTGACTACCACCATGTCATTCCTCAACGGATCACCCGCCAACGTCCTGAGCAGCACCACCGGCTCGTTTGCTGCTAATACCTTCACCGTCCAGCCGGTCAACGGAACTAGTTCATACTCCAGCACAATGACTGTCTCAACCCCAGGCTGCGTACAAGCCAATCCGCAGACCACCGTTGCCGGAATGAACTTCGAGACCGCTGCGACCCCATCTGTGGTCAACGCGTTTGGCATCAATATAAACACTGCCACTTGTACCATTTGCTTGGCCTTTGCTTGAGCATTCTCCAAAACCAAGCAGTTATCATTTCATTTTCCTGTCGGTGCTTGTCTTTTTTGATTCATCTTTCCTGCATCAATTTCTGAATAAAACATCCTGTCTTGTCGCTCCAGTCTTTTGTTGAATGTTTCTAAAGCCATCCACATTCGCGTTCGAGATTCACTGGCGACGAATCCCGCCAGAAGTACGCAGGCCGGAGCTGCGCCCGACAAGTTTGCTAAATCGGTTGTCATTTTTCTGAATGGGACGCCGCCGTCGCCAGCAGTTCTTGGACGAGGCATCCGCCTCAGACTCGGATTCCGCTTCGGAGGCCGACCCATCAGATACATTCAAGCGTCGTAGTCGGGTTGTCGATAATGTTCTCGGTATTTTTGGGGACGAAGACGACGACGATGGTCCTACCCGGCTGCGCGAAGTGCCTGTTGCTTTCGTATCCTCATCTTCTGCAAAACCTTCCGAAAAGCAATCGGATGATGATACCGAAATGGACGGTGCATCTGCAGGTGGCAGCGAATCTCAAGATGTTCGAAATGAACCGGCGGAGGATGCGATGGATGTTGATTCGATATCGGAATCAGATGATGGCGAAACAAAGAAAGGAAAGCTCCGTCGTGCGCGCTCCGAGTCTGAAGATGATAGTGATTCCGCTCCAGCTGCTCGAGGTCTGGGAAGTTTTCCAAACGCAACTGCGCCATTGCCTCCACAACCAGGCATACCCGAAAGAAACAACAGAAAGTTACCCCATTCATTCACACTTGATGCTCGTGAGAAGAAAGCGCAAAGCGCGCGTCTGAATCCAAAACCAGACAAGGAGTTCATGAAATTTGATAAAGATGGCAAAGGATTGTCCTTTTTGAAGAAGATGGGATACAAACCGGGAGAAGGGCTTGGAAAAGAAGGCAAAGGAATAGTCAATCCGATTGATGTGAAAGTTCGCCCTCAGGTCTGCTGTTTTCTTTTTTTTTTTTTTTTTTTTTTGACTTATTTTCGATGTTCGTCAGAAAATGGGGCTGGGTCACCGCGGTTTTGACGAACGTACCGAAACAGTGAAAACCGAGCAGGCCCTTAAGAGAGCTGCAGAAACGGGTCGCAGCGATGCGCAATCATCCGACGAGGATTCAAAAAAGCCGACGAAAACTGAACTTCGAGCCGACCAGTGGAAAAAAGGCTCGAAAAGAAAGCCATCGAAGAAAACAGTCTACAAAACTGCCTCTGAAATCGTGGCCGAATTTCAAAACCAGAATTCTACAAATTTCAAAACAAGAATTATTGATATGACTCAAGCACAACCTCGCGAGCTCGAAAATATGAGCCAAGCTCAAAGTGCATCGCAGATTGCAGCGCTTCGAGAGTCCGCATCTCATTTGGTTGAGCTGAGATACAATGTTAACACAATGGTTTCAGAAGCTCAAATGGATCTGATGCGACTTTCCACCGCGTATCTTCGGGAAAAGAAATCTGCAGAAAGCAACTCTACTGATGCTGTGGGAATGAAAACTCGTGCAGAGCTTCTGGCAATCAAACAGTCTCGTCTTGAAAAGTTAGTCGCGATCGGAAAGGAGATCCTGGACAAAGGGAAACAATTAGAGAAACTTACCGTGACAAGCGGATTGATATCAGATTTTGAAACAATTGATTCTTCATTTTCAGAAGTATTTGAACTGATCCGGGATGAATACTTCGACGAATTGCAAGAGTATTCGTTGGACGGTTTAATTGTCGGCACAATTTCCCCACTGATCAAGCGACTTTATGCAAATTGGTCTCCCTTAAGCTTGCCGAATTATGGCGTTGATTATTTTCGGAAGTGGCGAAATTTGATATATTCACCTGCAACGCATTCTTCCCATCAAACACCGTTGAAGCGGGGATTAAAAATATTCAGGCCAATGACTCCTTTTGAGAGCCTCTTGTATAATTTGTGGCTTCCTCGAGTAAGGCAAGACGTTAAGTAAGTGCTTGTTATTTAATTGATTTTCCTAAAACAACATAAAGCAACAATTGGAATCCTCTTGATCCCGACTTGTGTATTCAATTTATTGAGGCTTGGTATCCTTCATCTCCAGCACCAGCAACATTGCTTGTAAATGGCCTTCTGGAGCTTTCACCGACTTCTCCCCATATTTTACCACCATGGCTCCACAGATTTTTTTTGAATTCTCTCATAGTCCCCAAATTAACAACGGCTATCAACGACTGGAATCCGAAATTGCAACCTCCGCCACATACATGGCTCTTCAGCTGGCTTCCGCACATTTCGCGAGCGCAGTTCACGGCGCATATTGTGCACCCGGTCAAACACAGATTGTCTCGCATTCTTGCTGTTTATTCACCAACTTCCCTACCGGAAACACAAAGGCTAATTGCTTTGGTTGAACCGTGGGTCACAAACGGCATTCTTTCGTCTCAGCTTTCGTCCCAAATAGCAACAGCTGTTTTACCTTCTCTTATAGCGGCAACCCGTAGCGTTGCAATAGATCCAGCCAACCAAAAGACGGACGTGCTGGTGCAGGTTTTTTCGTGGAAGACTATTGTTCCGCAGCATCTTCTTTCGCACGTATTGGAGACTGAATTTTTCCCTCGCTGGCTGAGAGTCCTTTGGGCTTGGCTACGTACCGGAGGGGAAGCCAGCGAAGGCGAGGTAGCGCAATGGTACACGGCGTGGCGTGATTTGTTCGACGCGAATGGTGTTGGTGACTTGGAAGGGGTGCATGAGGGTTTTCGAGTCGGCCTCGCACTACTCGCACGCGTTGTCAATGGGGAAGGTGTCGGCGGAGCACCTCCTCAGCTCGTGCCACTAGCCGAAAGGGCCGATGCCGTTCGGCAACCGGTTGGCCGTCGCACGGAACCTGTCGTCGCCGGCTTGCCTGAACTGCGCGCGCGCAAGGAGTTGCAAGTCGGTTTTCAGGAGCTACTTGAGCGTACCGCTGCTGCCTCTGGACTGGCGCTTGTTCCGGCAGGCCCTGGACGCAGCCATCCGTCGGGAAAACCCGTTTTCCGGATGGTTGGCGAAACAGATGCGGGGTCGCGTGGGGTTGTGCTGGTGGTGGACGACGGAGTCGTGTTTGTTTATACCGGCGGCGCTGTCGGAGATGCACAAGGAGAATGGGTACCGAAATCGATTGATGATGTGGTCTCCATGGCACGTAGCGGGCGGAAATAAATTGTGCATAAGTATGCACGTAGCGTTGACTTGAGGTCGCGTTCAGCGAATCAGAAAGATACAAAAAAAAAGGACAAATCATGACTTTCCGACGGGCTGCGTCAGCTGCATTCAACCACGCTGGCCGCAGAGCGTCCGGCACTCTCCGGACTCAGAGGCCCCATGGTTTCTCCATGTCGGGTGCTCTGTTTGCCACCGCCCCGCACCCCAACATCAGCACTGCATCATCTCCGTTCTCTCACGCGTTCGCAAGCTTTTCTGACCATGCGTCATCCTTTTCGTCGTCGTCGTCGTCGTCGTCATCATCATCATCATCATCGTCATCGTCGTCTGGATCCTTCGGCTCGTCATCGTCATCCAATCAGAAGTCTTCCTTCACGACGGGTGGAATTCGGCAAACAGTTGAGTCTCTAGTGGAAAAAAGAAAAAGCGAAAAACCTACATTCTAAAACGCAACTATCATGTACTCTTAGGAGTCTCTGTCATCGGTTGGATCGAACATTTCGGGATCATCAATTGGTCGATTTCGGGCTAGAGGAATTCATGTCTTCACCACTTGGGTTTTTGACGATGACCGGTGAGTTTTGATCCTTGTCATTAGTTCCAACATTGCGGCGAATATCTGAAACGTCCCTTCTGGTTTTTTTTTCATTGCTGGACTTCGCTGCTGTATTATTTACTTTGCCTTTTTTCCTATCGGCCCATCAGAGTATAGCTGAAAGCTTCCTCTTGTCTTTACCAACTACTTTTTGCCCGCTCAAACATTCGCTCACTCATACTTGTTATCTTCTCCACTTCAAGGAAATAGTGCGTAGTTGTGGTGGCGAGGCTTGCTTTCCTTTCACATCTTATTTGTTTTGGAAAAGAAAGCTCAATTCCAATTACCCTTTTCAATTTCTGTGCTGTTTTGTGATACCGTTTGTTGTGCTGACATGACTCCAGATCCTAATATTTTCACACATATCTCCCCTAAAAAAAAAACACATGCGCCAATTGTTCGGACTTTTATATTTTTCGACCGCTTGCTTCTTTAAATGTGCGTCTTGCATTCTGACCTTTCTCTTTTGCCCTTTTGTTCTTTTTTGATTCTTTTTAAAACCTGGACCTTTATCTCACCTGTTGATGTTTTCTACTGTGAACTTTATGTTGCGTGGGAAGCTAGCAGGTGATCGTTTCTGTCCTTTTGTTATTTTTCGCTTTTGGAGTGTTGGGCTGAAGTGCAATCACGGAATGTATATGTTGACGTTCTGTTTTCTTTTTTTGTTATGTCCAGATAATGCGGTGTTGGCATCCGGGACTTCTTCCGACCTGCAGGACCTGAGATGAGCGTCCAAGTTGGGAAATAAAAGTCAGTTTTGGGCGCATATAGTCTGTGCTGCAAAGAAAAACCAAGGTGTCGCGACTTTCGCGGGCCTTGCGTTGCCTTCGCATTTGCGCTGTTCGCCAACCTGTTTTGTCCAAAAATCAAATGTTAGTGTTCGCCCTCCCCGAGCCCATCCCCATCCACCTGAACATCCAAACACAACTCGAAGAACCCTTGTAATCTACAGCGTGGCTCATTCAATATTTTGCTGGCATTTTTTATTCTGCAGACTTTGATTCGTTTAACACATTCTGTCAACAGATGAGCAAGAACCCCCAACTGATTCCGGGTGTGTCCACTCTCTCTCGCTCCGCTGCATACAAACACAAAGGACTGTTCAACCGTAAGAAAGCGAATGCTGTAGCGAAGTCAGCGCCTGAAACCACCACCGTCAAGCCGATTGGTGGGGATAAGAACGGCAAAACCCGCGTTGTGTCATTGAAGAAGGCGGACAAGTACTACCCGGCGGAGGATGTGAAAGTTCCCAAGAAGAGCAAGAAAGTCAGCCGTCCACCTACCGTGCGTGCGTCAATCACTCCGGGAACTGTCTTGATTCTTGTTGCTGGCAGATTTGCTGGGAAAAGAGTTGTGTTCTTAAAGGCTTTGGAATCCGGACTTCTGTTGGTTTCTGGTCCTTTCAAGGTATAGCTCATGAACTGCTGGTTTTTGTGTTAATCAATCTTTAGATAAACGGTGTGCCATTGAGACGGGTGAATCAAGCATACGTAATCGCAACCTCTGCTAAAGTTGACATATCCACGGTCACTATTCCGGAGCATATCAACGATGCCTACTTCAAGTTCACAAAGGAAGACAAGCCCAAGGCAACCGATGCTGCCCTGTTTGACCCGAGTGTTAAGAAGCCAGTGGATGCCCAGCGCTCCGCAGACCAGAAGTCCATTGATTCTGCATTAGTTGCCGTCGTCAAGAAGACCCCTCTTCTCAAGGCTTACCTCTCTGCTTCTTTCGCACTGTCGAAAGGACAAGCCCCACACACTTTGAAGTTTTAGGCAATTTGTACGATGCGTTTCTTGAGATGCGGTTGAATCTCTTGCGTTCAAAGATATCTGGATTTGATTCGGGACCGAATAAATTGCTGGATAATTTTTTGACATTTGCGATTGCCCCGCATTGTCTCTCTTTGTTTGAGAGCAATATTGAGGATCACGCATTTGTCAACCCTCTCAAGAATGTTGCGCCTGCACATTCTGAGAGGTCTCGGGTTGCATCGCTGACCTGAATTTACTTCACCAAAATATTTTGTTAACTTTTTGCAACCCAAACGCTGGTGGAAATGATTGCCATCCCTCCTTCCGTCCCGAAGTAAATGTCAAGTAACTGTCAAGTGAATCCCAATTGCACTGGTTGGATCACATCAAATACTTGGCAGGTCATGGGAAATATTCACGAGGGGTTTTGTTCTGGAAACAATAGGAAGTCTATGTCAGGATTGGGCGAACAAGACGAGTCCCCAGATTCTGCCTTATCGCCATCGCAGTGTGTGCAAGTTATTATTACGCCAGTCGTGTTCGACAACGGCAACGACGGAAACAACGAAAACGATGTAGTTCACTTGGGGAATGATACCGGACTCGGCATTGCCCAGCCAGGCACGGGGCGCCAAAGCGCCACATCAGTTTACTCGGAAGTTGTGTCACGAGATGCCCTGGATTCTCTTCGCCGAGTGTCTGCGGCTGTGCAAAACGTTTCACGCCGTGCAGATACATGCAGTTCGAAGAGCAAAAGCAGCTTCAACAAGAGAAGGGCAAGTAGCAGCGACAGCAACTCGATAAACCCTCAATATAACTCAACCGCTACCGTGGAACCCAGTGTCCACACGTGGGCGCGTTGCATTTCCGCGTTCGCACAAAGGTTGACCAGCCAATGGCGCGTCGGCCGAACTGCAGCAACAAAAGATCAGGCCACATCAACAACACGTCGTGCAGCTTCTGTGGATGCCCTCGCGGTCTTTCGGGGCGTTGCGTTGTGGCCACCGTGTTCGACACCGGGACCAAGCCCAGAGGGCAATACACACCGGCACCAGCGAGGGCGTCTCGGTAGCCGGCAGCTACACCGCATCGGTGCGGCAAGTAGCGACGACGCACTAGCACAAAAGTACGGACACGCACGTGCTGTGCTTGGCAAAGGGTCTAATTCGACTGTGTCGCTGGTTGCTGCATTTTGCCTCCGTTTCCGCATCTCACGATAATTATTTTTCGTAATATAGTCCCGAAAGCCATCAAACTCACCGACGCTTGATTCCCCCGAATACTTTGCTGTTAAGGTAAAAAAAGAAAGTAAGAAAGACAGGATAGGATATAAGCGAAGTTAACAGAAATTTCGACCGCGACGCACAAACGAGACGGAAAAGGAATACGTCAAAAAGGTGACAGAAGAATTCTGTATCAGTTCATGCATGAATCATGAACACGTTATTCAAACGATGGACTTATTGCAAAATCGGACGGGGGTTTGGTGCATCGTCATGGAATACATGCCTGGAGGCGACTTGCTCACCCGGCTTCAGCAAGGAGGTCAGACAATCAAAATTTGTGAAACCGAATGCTATTTCAAGCAGCTGCTCCTGGGCGTCTCATATATTCACAACATGGGAATAGCCCACAGGTGAATGTTGTCTTTTTTTTCTCCGTGAGTTTTCCTCTCGTTTGCTGCATTTATCCGGTCAATAACGCCCTCTCCAGAGACCTGAAACCGGAAAATCTGATGTTGGATGAGCGCAAGAGTGTTCTGAAAATAGCCGATTTTGGTATGAAAATTTGCATGAAAAGTGGGAATTAATCGAACGTCAATAGGCTCAGCAGAAGTCTTTCAAGCACCGTTCGATAAAGCTACTACGAGACTGCGTGGGGTAGTAGGATCACAGCCATACATCGCGCCAGAGGAATGGACATGCAGTGAGTTCGACGGACCAGCGGTCGACGCGTGGGCATGCGGTGTCATACTCCATGTCTTGCTAGAACGGGCCCTACCGTGGTATTCTGCGCGATCCACTGATAAACAGTACGCAGAATACGTGCGGCGGCGATGGCAGACCGAGACGCACGCGGGAGGGTATCGGCGATTCGACATGCATGAGGAATGGGCTGTGCGGGTGCTGTATGGGGTGCTGGAGCCGATGCCTGCACAGCGGTGGGACGTGGGTCGAGTGCTGTCGGAGCCGTGGATGCGCGGCATCGCGGAGTGCGGCGGGCACGGGCACTCGCGGGCACACGCACATTGCTGACATCAACCAAGAATTCCAAATTTCAAACCAGCCAACAACCGCCGCCACCGGCAATCTACGACGTCAACAGCAGCAGCAACAACGTTAACTGCATAACTGCAACAGCAATAAACAGGGGCTGCTGAGTAATAAGCGAACTGCGGCTGCCTTTGTGAACTATCCCCCCATCAACCCCAACCCCACCCTTCCGCGGCACGCCTATTTACCCTTAGCCAACTTCGCACAGCATGTCACTGACAAACACAGAAGTCACTTCAGACAAGATAAACGACGCAAAGCTGATCCTTCAGCCCCCTGGTCCGGCCCTTTCGCTCTTCCAGATACTGGTGTTGCGTGCCGTGCCATGGAGGATGTTACTGCAGCGTTTGCCCGGTGTTCTGATAGTCTTTGTCGTCGTGCTGGGCTTACTTGGACCCGCCTATGCCCCGTTCTTCTACGCCTCGTACCTGCTCGCTATCCATCTTTTGTCGGCAAACGCTGCCATCCGGATTGCCTATGGGTCAAAGGTCGCCGTGGCTCAGGCCGTTCGACACTCCACTACTGACTGGTCAGCTCTGTACTGCTCAATCACAGGTTCGGCCCATACTGCCGACCTGAGCCACGATCTTCCCTTCGACGATGTAGACCACGTAATCATTATCCCAGGCTTCAAGGAATCGGAAGACACATGGTGCGAAACTTTGGATGTTCTAGCGTCCCACTCTCGCGCTGTTTCTCACTACAAGGTATTTTGTTCTGTGTTTTATTTTCCTTTTGTGTTTGTTGTATTGTCTGTTTGTTTCATTCTGACAACGGAAACTTTAGGTCTGTCTGGCGATGGAGCAAGCTGACGATAAAGCCGAACAAATGGCGATGATGCTGGTGTCGCGCTACATCGATTGCTTCCTGCAAGTTGTCTACACAATCCACCCAAAAGGTCTCGAAGGCGAAACAGCGGGAAAACATTCAAATGTATCGTGGGCTGCGCGCCAAATGACCCGCAAAAGCAAATCTGTAAAGTCAGACATCATCACGGTTATGGATTGTGACACTGCATTTGCCGAAGATTATTTTCTCGCAATTACGTGCCATTTTGCAAGCTCCCGCAAACAAGATCGTATGCTGCAAATGTTTGCTCCTTCCACTGTGTTTGACCGAAATGCCGACGAAGTTCCTGTCTTTGTTCGCCTTGCCGATATGATCTGGTCTGCAGGAGTCATGGGAAACTATGTTCCTTTTTCTCCCATTTCAATTCCATGCAGTGCATATTCTCTTCCTATGGAACTTGCGCAAGCAGTTGATTTCTGGGACGTTGGCTCGGAAGGACTCGGGGAAGATATGCACATGTTCCTTAAAATTTTCTTTGCCACGGAAGGCCGCATCAGAGTGATTCCTATCTACTCTCCAGCCAGTTGTTGCAATATCGAAGGCAAGAAAGGAAGTGGAGTACTCGGGGCTATGCGGGCTCGATATGGGCAAGCAAAACGGCATCTGTGGGGTTGCCTCGATTCTGGTTATGCTCTTCGAAAGGCGCTCTTCACTGTCGTTGCCCCTGGGTATGACAATGTTATTATCGGCCGACTACCAGCTTCCGCGTCAAAGACTGCGGACGGCAAAAAGAAACCGTCAGTGGGCTCACTGGCTATTGCAACCGACGAGGTTCATTTCAATCTGTACAAGTTGGTTGTTCTCTTTCATCGTCTGGCTGAAGCTCACATTATCGGTGGCCACCTCACTATTCTCCTCATTATGTCAGCATTATTGCCTCTTGGTCCAAATCCTAGTTCTTTCTCGCAGCGGTTCTGGTCGGCTCTTACGACTCACGGAATCCATCCTGTCGTTGTGTTGGCTTCTGATGTTTGTGGGTACATTCGACTGGTGTCCTTATTGAGTGTCGTAGCCTTGGCTGTGTACTATGAGCGGTATCATGCGTGGGTCGGCGCGTTGCGATGGCAGTACAGTGCTGCCGCTGCGGCGGAAGGTGTTGGCGCTGTCATTACTACTGAGCGGGATGCGCGATTGTTTGGAATACATGTTGGACCAGGCAAACGTGTCCAACACCTAGGGCGCAGACCAGGATTGCAATCCTTGCGGAGCGTTGGCGTGCGGCGCTGGCGAGTGTACTTTGACTGGTGCGCACTACCAATTACTGCACTACTGTACCAGTCAATCCCTCAATTTCATGCGCAACTGTTACAGCTCTGGACAGATGCGCTTGTCTATGAAACAGCTGCGAAACCGGATCTCAAGCGCGCGCCAGGATCTTCAGCTTTGCAGCAGGCAGAAGAAGCTTCGGGAATTGTTCACGTATATGGCGGCCACGAGCGCATGCCTGGAGAAGTTGTCGATATTCCTGCGTTGGACATGGATGACGTCGAAACTCTCGTTAATTCGCGAAGTGGTGTGAGTAGCACCTCGGGCGGTCCCGACGAGATCCTCGTTCTCCAAGGACTCAAAGCACATCGCATAGGAGTCAGCCAAACTCCTCCGCCACCGTCGCTTACAGTGAAACAGCCGCCTAACGGGCCGATGCATAGCCACACCAACTCGTTCTCCAACTTCAACGAATTCGAGACTGCATCCACTATCATGTCGTTGCCATCATTTCCAGCAAGTCCTCGTCTTGTTGGCGCATACGTGCAGCAACCCCCGCCGCCATACGTGCAAGCACAACGAAGCCCAAGCGGCGCAAACTCTCCGCCGGTTAAATCAGTTGCGCAGTACTTTGAATCTGCGCCATTAGCCGAGAAAGAACGGGTCGATGTTGTTGTTGGAGGATGGGCCGATGGTGATATCGCTTTTGTTGGCGCCAGGTGATACATGTGGAATAGGTTGTCGCTAAAGTGCAAGTGGATACGCCTGGTTTTCCCTTTAATATGTTTGGATGTTTGCTTGTCACGACGTGGTGGATTCTTGTTTTTTGTTTTTTTTTTTCTTTGCTTTTTTTCTTTTTTTCATCATGGGACTTCTAAGGGAGAACAAATTCATGGAGGGCCGCATAACGCGAGTTTAGTCTTGGCTAAAATAAAAACACTGACTATGCTGGCTTCTGTCTTAAATTTCAGGATTTTTGTGTTCAAAACATAGCTACCGCACAACAGCCTTTGAATATGACGTGTTTTGTACTGAAAAAAACTTTCACCTACTACATCCGCTGTGTTAATTGACGCTCCTGCGAAATTGCTGCCATCTGCTTGAGGAGACTGTACGACTTGCACCTTCTTTGACACCTATGCAGCTCTCCATTCCTCCGAGTAACTCGCGGCAGTTAAGGCTGCGTCAAACTCTTGAGCTGTTCTTATAAGTCCTGAGGTGTTTTGACTGTCTTCTATTGAACGGGTGTCGGGGCATTTTCATCAAGTTCAAATCAAAATCCTTGTCCGCCTTCGGGCAACTTCTTTGAGGTAAAAGACTTCAGCAAACACAACGTTTTGCCAATGAGATTGTGTGTGCGGAAACTCCGTTTATTATTAAGGGATTAAAACAAATCTAAAACGCCACAGAATTTAATTCATTAAACTGGAAGCTGGAATTAAGGCTCATAAAATCCAGCGGTCGCACTCCTTATATTCTGCGGCAGATAAGCAAAATTTCAGGTGTTTGGCTATTGTATCCAAGGTTATACGTGTATTTGTGGCGAATCATTTAGAGCTCATACTTTTAAGTGTGCGGTTCACTGATATCGATCGGTTTTCCGAATCACTTGAAATGTTCAGAACTGCGATCAACTAAGACTTCGGAATTCATTTTAAAACGAAAGAAATATATAAGAAGACTTGCAACATTATTGAAACTGTAAATGCGTGCCATAGCAAAATTATCAATTTGCACTTCGATTTTCCACTTTGGCGATCAATTCAAGACTTGGTTGTACAATACCACTTCACACCAAACACTCGACAATATTGAGCCACCATGCTGACGCTAAAACAAGCAGCCATCAACTGACAACTGGAAGCTTTCCGTTTCATCAGCTCGCTTGCCCTGTTGTGCCGGCCTCCCTTATCTTCCAAAGCTGTTACAGTTCAAAATCTGAGAGAAATTCATGCAAAAATTCTGCCGGAATTGCGATCTCCTCAGTGAATGGATTAAGGCACCGGGCATCCGGAATTGGCGTCTAGTCGGTTGGGAATCACATTTGCGGATCTTGGCGCAGGAATTAATCTCATTCTCACGGTTCTTCTCTTACTTTTTTCATCACGATACAAAGTGGTGATAAATCCCCTTGCCTGCGAAAAAGAACTTCAGTGTTTGAAATCGAAACCATACTCATGATCATGCAATTAATTCATTGGGCGTAAAAAAAAATTACTTCATGGGATGTTAGTCTAGCAGAGATCAGAACCACAATTTTAAAAATTCATTCAAGCCAGGAGAACTGCTGACCCTCAGCCTTAGCCAGAATCCTGAACGCAGAAACTACGTCAAGTAAATTCGAGGTGGCAGATCTTTCCTGTGCGCTTGACTTCCTTTTCCTGTTGAAGAAGAGATACACATGAACGTTTGATAAGAAATCCACGGGAACAGATTGCAGAATATTTTTCAAATTATTTCGGAAGCAAAGGAGAAGTATACTACAGGTCAAAGAAATGTTTTTCATGACAATTGTTGTTCCAATCCGAATTCCAAGCAACCCTCTCCATCACTCCAAGCGCAATTTAATTTCCTTCCAATGATGCTGATTTCAACCGGAAATCTGGGCCTTTTGGACCGAACTTCAGTTGGCGTCGGAATTTTTTTCTGGAACAGATATTCAGAAGTGAGTTAAATTACCTTCTTTAGTCAATTCACGCTTACTGGCAGTATTATGTTGTCGGATTCATATCTTCTTTGCATTTTTTTTGTGTTAGTAACACGTCTGGGAATGACACAAGGAATAAGTGTTACTAATCGATTTTCGGGTATAAACAGTTGCTGCCGCTTCGTCATCGGCAGCTATTCTTTATTCCATGAGCTCAAACTCCCCTGCACTTTCTGAAAATGAGACTATTGTGGCGATTGTCGACCCCGCCGACAGCGTATACACCGCTGCAAGTCCACGTGACTGGCCAAGCAAAAAGAAGTGGACAGCTGTCGCTGTCGTAGCACTGTACACATTCATATCGCCTGTTGCTTCCGCAATGGTTGCGCCTGCGCTACCGTACATTTCTCAAGGTTGGATGCCGGCTTTTGGAGTTGTCGCTAACTTGATAGCTAACAGATCTGGATATGACTGGCACGATAGAAAAGGAAATGGTTCTATCCGTATTCGTCCTCGCTTATGCTTTCGGCCCTCTTGTTCTTGGTCCTCTGTCGGAAATATATGGACGATACCTTATCTTGCAGGTGTCAATGTGGCTGTTTGTCATCACCAATCTCGCATGCGGGCTGGCGCAGACAACGGCTCAAATTCTTGTGCTGCGGTTTCTGGCAGGCATCTGTGGTTCGCCGCCCGTCGTGCTTGCAGGAAGCGTTGTCAGCGACTGCTTCGCACCGCACCAAATGGGAGCTGCAATGTCCTACGCAGTGCTGGGAAACGTCGTCGGCCCCGCGCTCGGTCCCATCCTCGGAGGATTCCTCACGCAGGAAGTTGGCTGGCGGTGGATTTTCCACGTCCTGTCCATCTTCGCTGCAGCGTTGGCGCTTGCGGGTACTTTTCTGCTGCCGGAAACTTACCGCCCGCTACTTGAAACGCGTATGAAACATGCCGCCCCGCATTCATGTACCCTGGAAAAACGCCAGCAGAAACCAGCAGCATTAAGTGACGTTCGCTCCGCACTTGCTACAGCGATACTTCGGCCGTTCATCATGCTCACAACGCAGCCCATCGTGCAGATCCTCTGCGTCATTATGATGTTCGTGTTCGGCCTCCTTTTTATTGTCTTGGCAACCTTTTCCGCGCTGTACGTCACGCGCTACAATGAATCCACGCAGATATCTACCCTGCACTATATCGCGCTTGGTTTTGGTTTTCTGGCAGGAAACCGCATCTCTGGCAGCCTCCTCGACGCGTGTTCGCAATTCTTCCAGCGTCGCTACAACTCCGACCACAAGCCTGAGTTCTGCCTGCCAATCACCATTCCTGCCGCCGCGATGCTGCCACTCACACTTTTGCTGTATGGGTGGGCCGCCGAGCGCGAGGTGCACTGGATTGTGCCCGACATCGGGATTATGCTCGCGTCCATGTGCATCAACGTAATCTTCCAGGCTCTCACCGTCTACACCGTCGACGTTTACCGCCTCTACAGCGCCTCCGGACTCGCCGCCATCGGTGTCCTGCGCTTTGTCGCCGGCTTCGGCTTCCCGCTGTTCGCCGCCAATCTATACGACAGTCTCGGGTATGGGTGGGGCAACTCTGTTTTAGCCCTAACCGCCGCCGTTCTTGGCATTCCTGCACCGATCCTGCTGTACTTGCACGGAGAGAAAATCAGGGAAAGAAGCAAATTCGCTTCGGGTTGAAAGAATGGAATTTAATAACAATTCAATAAAGCAACTGCAATTTTTCTTGGATTTTTTGTTTTTCCTCATTTTCCTCACTTTCGTTCTTCGCTGTCTCGAAATAAGAAATTACGTCATCACGCGAACGAATTCCGCTAGTGTAATGAGCGGGCGTATCGAAGGGAAAATTGAAAAATAAGAAAAAAAAAAAAAAAAAAAAGGAGTTAGTTTTACTCGTCATCGCTGTCCAGCAAAAAATGTGTCCCGTATTCTTTCAACACCAGCTTCCATCCATCCGCCCTTCACAAGGCTCCAACACCGCTCGATGTATCCAACTACGCCTACGCATGCACATAAACATGCAATCTCTCGGATTGTGTCAGCAAAATTGGCGTCAGTTCCATGCAACATCCGTCGCGACGGACTGTGAAGAAGGGTCGCAAAGATCCGGGGCTCTATTGCGCACACCCCTATTGCAACAATGCCTACACGCAAAAATCCAACAGCGCGGCTGTCGGGGAAGACCGGAGGAGCCGTGTAAGCCGCAGAAGATATGGGTTCTCCTGTCGCAGAAGTCGGACGAGTGTTCGAATCAACGACAGCGACTCCCACACCACTACTGTCACCAGCCAAACTGCCACCGTCGACAAACTCCTGTGCATCAAAGTACACATCGAAGGATTCCACGCTTCGTCCTCCACTGTGCAAGCTTGATATTGACAGCGGCCTAGGTACTCCTGCAGGGGCATTGCGCAGCATTGGTCGCGGACGCCCCGTGTTGACGTTGTCTCGTGATATCAAAGACGTTGTCTCAGACTCGGCGTCTGTCAATTCACGCGACTCACGAGGCATAGATGTGGTTAACGTCAGTGGTGGTATGAGACGCAAGACGCGAAGAGTGATGAGAATGTACTCTAATGCCGTGATAGAATCTTCGGACGGCACAGATAAAACAACTGTGGTCACTGAAATGTCGGCAACAAATAAAGCGCATTGAACGGCATTGCTTTCCCAGAAGCGGCGGCTGCGATGTTCGGCAAACAATAGAGTTAAGGTGGTCCAAAAATCGTAGTGCGCGTTGGATGGAACATCGTTACCGCACTCTTCATCAAAACGCACTAGCGCATTGTTGCGACGTGCAAACACGAAGCCTGCAAGATATTAAGTCACAACTCCAGCCAATAAGTGGTTGTGAAAAGTTAAATTTGGTAGGTGCTCACCATCTCCTGCAAGCAATGCCCACTTCTGGATGTCGAAATTCACAGCAAGACTACAAGCAAATAGCAAAACTACACGCGCTACAGAGGACGGAAACGAGCGGTGCGAGGTTTCTTCGGACATCAGGAACCACAGCACGAGCAGAACAGCCGCCCACGGGAAGTTTCGTACGGAGGGGTGCGACACAGATCGGTTAAACACTGCGAGTGAGTTGCGTGCCAGCATCACGAAAACGCTCGCCGCCGCGGGTACGGCTAGCGCAAGGAGGTGCAGGCGCGCTGTCGCCGCGGTGGCGTCGTCGGCCGCAGTGTTGAAGGGGTCGCGCACCGCAGACATTGATTCGTGGCAAACACATTCATCCGGATGCTGCCTTGTTCTCCAATTCCCGTCCACCCGCAAGCTTACATCCATCGCTGTAGTACGCATGTGTTGCGTAGTCAACATGCCGATTAATCGCACTGGTTTAAGTTGCGGCGGCACTGAGGTCAAGCTGTCCTTGGTTATGCGATATTTGTCTGGGTCATATGCGGCACTACTGCAGGGAACTTTCATATCATACTAATATTCACACGCTTGCTCAATCATTTACAGTTATGAGTATATGTTACAATTAAAGTTAATGATTACAACGGGAAATGATGGCACGGTTTCACATGCGAGTATACAACTTGGTTTTTTGCCTCTATATTTATGGTTGAGAGTTAGATGTTGTAGAATGAAGTTTCAAGATTAATAAACAAAACAAGTAAAAAAAAACTTTTTAAAATCAGAAAGATCGGTGTGAACTTTCACCGACTTAAGACAATTCGCGTTATGAAAAGAGAGGGACCGGGAAGGGTGTTCCCACAAGCTTCTTGCCTATTTCGTCATCTGTGGACTCCAATCATTCTGTCCTCCTCTGTTTCAAGAATCCAGTCACCAAGCTATCGAAAGCCCATTCCACAGCTTCGTATCTTCCTTCTTTACGATCGGTGATTCAACAACTCATCACGCTTCCCCGCATTTTGTGTGATGCAGAGCTGTCTTTCAATAACCGAAAGAACTGCCTTTCAAATGAGCTCCTGCGCTCAACGAAATATGGCACTTCAGATCAGCCTAGATCACCAAAGTTAAAAAAGACGAGACTTCCGAGTACAATCGCACGTTGATTATGCAGCGAGTGTTGTTGCTGATCAAGTAATCTCATAAACGAGTGTATAGTGGCAATCTGTTTTTTTTCTTTTTGGCATCTCGACGACGGAACATGGCGCATTTGATGGCGCAGTTCCCGGCCCTGAGCGCCGCAATGCGTTCGCGCTCCCGCGTCTCCGGCGGCCCAAGCAGTGCGAATCTGCGGCGAGAGCTTGGATCCGTGCCCAAGTTCCCCGTCCCATCATCAGCGACCCCTGCGCCGACACCATCCGCAGTTGAAGCAAAGTTAGAGAAGGCCCTTCGGGCAAAGTTTCGTCTGCCCTCTGTCCCTCGCCTCTCCGCTCCCGCGTCAGCTACTGCCATTCCCGACGCTACCGAAGTCCAACAAGATGGACAGTCTGACGACGAACATTCCGACAACTTTTTCGACGACGGCGACGACCTGATGCAACTGGCCATGAACGACGAAGCTCTGTCGTATAGCGATGCCGAGACAGATTCTGCGGAAACGGAAGTGGATGAAACTATCGACGACATTCTTCGCCGAGGCAACGAGTTAAAGACGAATCTGCAAGCGGCTTCACGTAGCAGTGCGTCCGGCACTCGCAAAAAACTCGTTGTCAATAATTCGGCCGCCGTGGTCGTGTCCGCAGTTGACACTGTCGGCCGCAAGGCACATGACGCCATCTGGGCTGGCGGCACGCGCGAATGGCGAGCATTTATGGCGTCGGATGTATCGAAAATGAACCCAAAACCATCAAAAGTCGAATCGTCCAGGACAAAAGAAGAGCGGGAGCAAGACAAAGACGATGATGCAAAAGATAAGGAACTTATGGATCTCCTTCGTACAAGCAAATTGATTGAAGAATTCAGTTGAGTAAGCTGTATTTTTCCTTCATTTTTTTCATTTTAATTTTTTTATTATTGTTTCGCTGTCTCTTTTTCTACTGCTGGTTTGTATAACATTATATTTTCCAGATGACGAGCAATTGTTTGGGAAGGATCGCCGAAAGCGATTTGAAGAAAAGCTGTTTGATCTAGGCGCAAAGGTTTGTTGCGTGGGAGACGATTTCTGAAACAGAAACCAAACACAGAAACCGTCAGCCCCAAAAGTGCCTTTCCCGATGCGGCTCGCATCCATCGACACGAAAAAGCGGCGTGCAACCGCGCGTCTTGCTGCTGCGAAAGAAACAGGGGACTTTCACGGTTCATTGAAGACTTCAATCAAGGCCGGTGGAGACAAGGAACTTGCCAAACAGCTTGCGGCAAAATCAAAACCCCGGAAGCGGCGCACTAGAGATATTGACGAAGGCAATGGGCGATTCAAAGACGGCACGCTACATATCAACAAGAACGCAGCCGCCGCGGTGGCCAAAATGGGTGATTCTGGCGCGAAGCGCGGGAGGAATGTTGGGATGGGAATCCGAATCACGGGTGCTACCGATGGTGCTGTTGCAAAGAAGAAGAAAAAGGGTGGGAAAAAGTTGAAGAAAAAGAGGTAAAAAACGCAGTTCTCGGTCGCATCTGTTTCAGTAATTGAGTTTGTGTGCGTCATTTTGGTGTAGCTATTGCAGAAATGGCAAAAGTATTCCCTTTCCAAGCTCGCGGGCTCGTTATTAAGTATGCGTGGCGCAACAGATTCTCCACAAATCTAATTTGACATCTTGATGGACATCCCAAAGCCACACACTGCCGGCACTGTGAAAGTGTCAGAAGGATGCGCGACGGGGCCTATTGATCTGTATTATGAGCTGCATGGCAAAGGCCCCAACAAACTACTTTTGATAACTGGTGCGTCAATGTTGATTGATGACGTCTCCTTTCAACTTCCGCCGGACTTAGGGCTATCCGCTTCCTGCCGTTCGTGGGACTCGTCGTTGACGAATCTTTTGCCAACTGGAGACTATGAAATCTGCGTTCTGGATAACCGAGGTCAGGATGTCGAAGGCAACATCCATCAATAATTGCTTCCGTAATTTAGGTGTGGGCAACTCAACGCATTCACCGAAAGGATATAGCATCAAAGATATGGCTAAGGACACTCTAGACTTGCTGCTCTTTCTCGACTGGACAAAGAATGTGTTCCTTGCAGGCATCTCGATGGGTGGTATGATTGCGCTCGAACTGGTTCTCGCAGCGCCACAGGGCACGTTTGCTGCCGTTGCCTTGGTGTCTACTACCGCTGGTGGTACATTGCCACCTTTCCGTGCGATATGGAATCATCTGTTCGGTCCTGACCAGTCTACATTGCCCCCTGAGAAAAATGCCTTGGCAATTGCCGACACGCTGTTTCCCAAAGAATGGCACGACAAGACTCCGCAGCAGCCAGGTATGGCAGAGAAATATAAGACCAATCTTGAGTTCTTTGTTGCGGTACGGACCAGTTGAGTTTGCAGTTCAGCATGACTAATGAATTTTTTGGATAGAATCAACTACGCAACACCGGAAAGAAGCCACAGACGCCAGAAGCGCGTGCAGGGCAAATACAAGCCATAAGCAACCATCTTGTTTCTAAGGAGAGACTCGCCGCGATCGGCAGACTGGGAATTCCTGTCAAAGTCTTTGTCGGCACTACTGACAATGTAAACTCTGCGCATTACCTTCCCTTTTATTTCCACGCTTACATTTTTGTTGCACCAATGTCTAGCTCGTGCGCACCTCTAACTCAAAGTATTTGGGCAAACACATCCCGGCTCCCATCCAGGTGCTCGACGGTGTTGGCCACGCACCGCCCATCCAAGACTACTTGCGATTTCACTCGTATTTGGTTGAGCTGTTTAAGTCTTCGCCTGCTTTTGTGCGGGCGACCTAGATAAAAGTAAAAGAACATTTTTTGTCTCCCAACACTTGTTCCACAACGCGTCTGTTTGGTTTCGTATCTGTGTTCTGATTGTCACAAACCTCTCGGGCACACCAGAACTCTACTGTGTACTTTTTCCGACAAATATGGGTTATCCAGTCAAATTTATCGAAGTGCATCCATGGTGTAAATTTTTACGGCAATTTTCAAGATTTTTCTTTAATCGCTTTATGGAAGTTTCGCAGATAGATGCAAGGATGTGATTTTATCTTACGAATTTTGCTGGATTTTTTTCTTTGCTTCTTCTTTTTTTGGTAAAGATGCCAAGTCAAAACTTGTAACGCGCCGCAGCTTGGGCCGCCTGAGCAGCCTCTGCCAGCCGAGCGCTGGTCCGTCGAACCGCCCGGACACCTTCTCCAGAAGCTGCAGGGACGCGTGTGTTGGATGTCATGGTCACCGTTGTTGCGCCTGCAGCTCGATTTCCCCCTGCAGTCCTGGCGACTCGCTGGTCGCGCTGCTCGTCTTCAACAGGAGTCTCCCGCTGAGCCGTATTCCATGTCGCCTCTGCAAATACTGCTTTGACGTCCTCTCCTTCTTCGGCTGGAACGGCAGCTGGAACGGCGTTCTGTGTTCGGCGCGTCCAGTCAAACCCGGGAGGCGTCTTGCTGAACTCCATCTGCCCATACAAATCACTGAAAAGCAGCTTGAGATATAAGTAATCCGGAGTATCGTCGAATCGCAGACTTCGCACATACTGAAGGTACATTTCAAAAGCAGAAGGAAATCCACTGACAATTTTTTTTTCACCGGTTTTGGGGATTAGCACTAAGAAAGAGAAGAAAAAAAAAACAAAGTATCTCACGCGCAAAGCATGGCCGGAGTTGTCGCAAGCTTCTTGTCTCTTATTCGGTCATACTTTTGTTTTTTTGTTGCCGCCTTGAGACCTTGCCAGGGCAAGGATCCTCGACAAAAATACATTAACAGGTAGCCGATGCTTTCAAGATCATCTCGTCGAGATTGCTCTGCGATAGTATGGAGTTTATCAGTGAGGGACAGAGGATGTCGCCCTTTCACTAACCAACACCCAAATGAGTATTAACACTCGCATACCGTGCTGTCCCTGTCAGACTCTTGTTTTCACGATATGGGATATGTGCATGCGTCCGAGAGTCCCGGTATTTTTTGGCTAACCCAAAGTCTATCACGTTAACTGTATTGGCTTTGCTTCCAAGGCCCATAAGGAAATTGTCGGGTTTGATGTCACGGTGAATGATGTGTTTGCGATGCAGATATTCGATTCGGGCAATCTAGACGCAACATATTCAGTCCATGAAAGAGCCGAGGTTTTAGCACCATTTGAAACGCCAATAATATCACAGTTTTCAATCCGAACTTCCGACCACAAAAGTTGAACAAGTCTTCGAGGCTGGGACCAAGCAAATCAATAACCATGCAGTAGTAGTCGCCTTCAACATTAAAATAATGGAGGTTGGGTATTCCCTCTGGAAATAAGGAAAAAAGAACGGATTGGAATTTGCAGGATGCCGGCGGGGTACAAATACCTCCGCCAGCAATACTCTTATAAACACGGGCTTCAAATTCCAACTGAGGATGAGACGAGGTTCTCGGTTCGAGTTTTATCGCAACCTCCGCACCCGTTTTGATATTTGTGCCTGCAGAACAATGGGGGTGGAATGAACCCCAACGATCGGGTCACAAGAAATGAAAAAGATAAGACAGGACAATGGAAGCGGAGCAAGGTCGGCGTATGTTGGAGGGACACGAAACTCACCGAGGAAGATCTCGCCGAAGGAGCCTGAGCCCAGCTTGCGGCCGATACGGTACATGTTTGCAACCCGCAGATCCATGAGTTTGTGGGAGAGCGCAGAGTCCGCGGTGGCAGCGGGTGTAGTGGTGGCGGCGACGGCGACGGCTTCGGAGGCGCGCGGAACACGAGCAGAGGCCATTTCGTTTCGAGGAAACACGTCACGGCACGCACAGACTCATAGTTGGAAACACACTTGGATATACAGTTGCATACACACGCGCGGACACACTTGGACACGCGAGGATGCTCGGATACACACACTCGCACGCTTGGGGCGGAATCTCACACTCGAGTGTGCCGGCGCACGGATGCACGTCGGCATTTCGCACGCGCGGCGGCATTGGATGCCCCCATCAGCATCGAAGCCACGGTAGCACTTTGCGACTTCTGCACTCCTCCGCTCCGTGCCCACTGCTCGGTTGGTTGTGCCAGCATTTTGATGTCTCATCAATGAATTTTAGTTCTCGGAAAGAACTCGGCCAAGAATGGTCCCCACTACGTTCTTCTACATCAGATACGGTCTGTCGTTCGCGGTTGCTCTTGTGATCATCGCATTAGCAATTTGGATGTGCTATCGCAATTACAGGCAGTCTCGCAATACACAGGCCGTTCCACTCTCCCAAACGGTGTATGCGCAACCTGGACAACCCGTTCTTCCGATGTACGCTCCTGCTGCTCAGTACTCGTCCCAGTATCCTGCACCCTATCCAGATGATCCCAAATATCCTGCGTTCTCCCAACAAGCCCTTTCCGCTCCTGGATTGGCTTTCCCGCCCCCTGCAGCAGCCGTCGACGTATCGGGACAAAGACCGGCTGGACGACGTGGCTGGAGAATGTGGTGAATTCCGAAACATTGAATGCATTCGTCATGAGAGTTCTTTGTTGTGCAGTGTGAATAAATGCTTATCTCACCAAAAGTGTTCGACAAAAAATCGAATGAACTAAGAATCACATTAAGTGTAGCAATAATAATTGCTTAACGGCCCAAAGCTACTACCTTGGTACCACTGATATATGGCCAAAGCTGACATAACCGTGTTTTACCCAAGCAAGGCAAGTCCTCGGTTTTTCCCGTATCAAGAGCGCGTTTTGCATCCAAAGTGCGTTGGC
>JADHYT010000330.1:1768-24535 GCA_027604725.1 Entophlyctis luteolus
TTTGCATCTCGTTATGGTTGGCCGGCGGTATTTTTGCTGAATTTTCTTTTCCCCCAGGGTTCGACTGCTACATGGCCCCCGACGAGTCCAACGACGACCCGGCGCAGTACCGCGCGCAGAAAACCGGCTACGGAGGCAGCGACGACGCCGGCCAAGGTGGGGATGGCGGGGCACTGCTGAGTGTCAGCGCCCGCAGCAACTGTCTAAGCCTCGTGATGCGCGAGAACGACGTCATGCGCTTCATCAAGTACGTCAGCGCCAGCGCCCCGGGATCGCGTTGGGATGTTGCCGCCGAATATCAATTCCAAGATGATTGAATGCGAACGGCATAAGAGTGAAAGAAAAAAAAAGAGTTCACAATTGAAAAAAATTTCATTTTTGTTGTTCGTTGTACAGCAAATCTAATCGGAAGTTCCAAACAGTTAAATGTCATCCAAACAAACATAACATGACGAAACAAAAACAAAAAAAAAATTATGGAAATAAAGCCGACTCGGCGGTCCTTACGCCTGCTTCGCTGCGGCCTCAAGCTCACGGTCCACGGCTCCGAACACCTTGCCCTGCTCGATGCCGCCGACGACATCCACGCGAGAAAAGATCGCCAGCGACACAATAAACTGCAGCGTCAGGAACAAAAACACAAACGAGCGGTTCGCGCCCGAGTCATCGATCGCGGCGACCACCAGAGGCCCTACCCACGAGCTGCCCTTGTCCGTGATCTCGTACAGCGAGAAGAACTGCGACTCCTCGCCAGCCGGCAGCAGCTGCGAAAACAGCGACCGGCAGTTGCTTTGCGTGCCTATGCGTGCGCGATTGCTTTTGTTAACGATAGCCAGGCCAAGCCTCATACATCGTACCTCCAAGAAGAAGTCCATGCAGGCCTGCAGCGAGGAATAGTTCTATCTTGTGCTTGTATCCAAGCGAAATCGACGGCACGAAGCCCAAAAGACCCCACGCCGGAATCAGAATGTAAATGCAGTTTTGAATCACCACCACATTCTTTGACGCGATTTTCGTACGCGTCTGAATCTGGTTCCACCCATAGGCCCCAATCAGCGCCGTTAACTGCACCTCTGCCGCCAAAATAAGAATTTCCGTCGTCGAGAAACCTAGCTGGGTTTGCGCCCACAACACACTGACATTGACGAGTGTGCTGATATATGGAAAAGATTTCAGAAGAAGGCAGTTAAAAAAATATTCAGCGCCAAAAGGATATGATACTCACCCAAAGGAATCAGAGTAAAAGAACCATCCAAGAAGAAACGTGAACAAATTCGAGAGTTTTCCTGCTTTTCCGAAAGACTTGAAAACCTTTTTGAATGAAAAGAACACCACGTTGTCTCCAGGAGGCAATGGCGGCCCGGGGCGGTCCCTCATGTACTTGTAAACAACTCCGCACCCAATGAGCCAGCCGACCGAAATTACTGCAGTCGCCAGTTGGAACGCATAGTCAGTTGGAAGCGAGTCTGGAACTATGAAAAGATCCAAGGCAACCGCAATAATCAACGCTACAACAGTCCCGCTATACATCCATACGAACGCCGTCGATGAAATTTTGTTGGTAACAAAGTCAAGCTTCGCAAGAAGATCGTGTTTTGTTGATGAAGGATCACTGGATACGGCTTGGAAATCAGGGTGGTTTCGCGCAAGAGGAGGCAGCTAGAGACAGCGAATGAGTGTTTCTGGTCAACAGGAAGCCAAAGGCACGGAACTCACAAACGCATAGATGAAGACGTAAGTGGCTCCCAAGCAGACCATTCCGATGATGGCCAAAATGCCTCCGAACATGTACCCCTCCTTGTCGGTCACTGCCGCAAACAGTATACATGCGACAGCTCCAACAGCGGAGAAGCCGAGCATAAACTTCTTCCTCCAATCTTCGAGGAAGCCAATTAATAAGAAGACATTTTCAAAGAAAATCAAATTGGCTTGGGTTTACTCACTTCCGTGGTCCGCGATAGCTCCCATGCCAACAAATAGCAAGAGCTGCAGGAAAGTCCCGAAGGTCACACAGTAGAAATAAAATGATGACGGATCGATCCATGCGCCATTGATGGGAATCACGCACGAGTAGCCTGTCACAGTGGTGTTGCATGGGACTGTATGGTCACTCGATTCGAAGGCAGCAGAAGCGCCCAGGGACTCGACGATCAGCGATACAAAGAAGGCGAAGCAGAAGCTGGTGCCGGTGAGAATCGGCAGTTGGGCCAAGCCGCAACAACATACCTAACAGAGTCCGTGAAGCTGCCGAACACGTACCACGCGCGCAGTTCGGAGGAGGCGACGGGCGTGGCATCGATGTCCGTGAACTCGGCGGCAGCGTCCGCAGCATCGGCGATGGCCACGGCCTTGTCGTCGCCCGGTGTCGTCGTCTCGGCCATGTGTCGACTTGCAGGAAATTGATAAAATTTTGAGGGGCTTCATGCCAATGATATCGGAAATCGGAATTGGTCCTCGGCTTGTTCTTGCGTGTCACTTTGGCTTTCGTACGCGCCCCGCCGCGCGTGACCGCGGCAGTGCCCGTGCCGGTGGCTGCTCCTGAGGCTGTTGATCGACTGTTTCCTGCGCGATGTCCTTCTTCTGCACTGCCAATATTTCAGTGCCACTGATTGTTTTACTGTTCTACTCGCTCTTACCTCCGACAAGAAGTCCGTGCTCTATCCCAAGGACAAATAGTTCTATTTTATGCTTATGCACAAGTTTAAACTCCACCAGGCACCCATGAGGCGATCGGAATAGGACGTTTTGAAGTAGGAAAATGAGTTTTGACCAGATTCAGAAACAAGTTTGAAGAGAGATCAATCAACATACTCCAATGAAATACACCCATAATGGAAAAAACGCCTACTTATACCATCGATCCAGGCAGCTTCAAAATGGGTACCAATGCCTGCCCTCGGAATCTGAAATTATGTAAAAAAGCAACCCAGCATTGGACACGACGCATCACGTACAGCTGCAAATTGCTGTGACAAAACTTCGCCGCAAAAGCAATAGCGCTGACACACTGCGTCTTTTTTTTTAAATGCTTTGCAATCCTTGAGTAATCGCTAGTTCTTTCACGCAACGGATGGGGCGAACGGCTAGGAGACAGGCGAGATAGCAAAATCTTCGCAGTCTCTTGCGCTATTAAATGTACCTCCCTTGTTGGAAATTCAGTCATGGTTCTGAAAGAAGACTAACGACAATAATTTCACAAAACGAGGCACTGTATTTTCGTAACAGAAGGCACAAGGAACTCAATATCACACTTGCACAATTGTCAACTCGGGCAAATCCATCTCCTGGGCACCCACAGGCGTTCCTTGCGAGATGCCAGTTTCCAAATTGACCCGCGAAAACACTATCGCTGCTACCGAGAACTGACACAGCGAAAACACAAATACGAACCAGCGACTCGCCCCAGAGTTGTAAATGGCTGCAACCGCCAGCGGACCGATCCACGAGCTGCCCTTATCTGCGATTTGATACAGCGAGAAATACTGCGCCTCCTCGCCCGCAGGCAGCAACTGCGCAAACAGCGACCGGCAGCTGCTTTGCGTGGCTGAGAACGTTTTGCTCATTATATGATTTCGGATTGATAATTTTCGTCAAACCTCCAGTAAACAGCCCGTGAATGCCTGCCGCGACAAAAAACTCAATTTTTTGCTTGTAGCCAATTGAAAGAGAAGGAAAGAGGCCTAGAATTCCCCAAGCCGGAATCAAAGCACAAAAACTGCTTTGAATCAATAATGACGTCTTTGTTGATATCTTTGTGTGCATTTGAAGGCGATTCCAAGCGAAAGTTCCAATCAGCGCCAGTAATTGCACTTCTGCCGCCATAATAAGTAGCTCCACGGAAGTAAAGCCAAGTTGAGTTTTTGTCCACAAAACGCTTACTGCCGCTTGAGTCCTGGGTTTTTTTTGGTTAAGGCCGCGTCAGATTAGGGAGGCGCAACAAACCCCCATGCGTCAGAGTAAAAAAACCATCCGAGAAGAAAAGTGTACAAGTTTGAAAGCTTGCGCGCTTTTCCGAGGGACTTGAAAACCCTCCTGACTGAGAAAAGCATCACGTTTTCTCCAGCTGGAAGAGGCGGTCCCGGCCGGTCTCGCAGGTATTTATACACCACAGCACATGCAATCAGCCATCCGATGGCCACAACAGTGATTACAATTTGAAATGTGTACTCGTCTGGGTAAAAGTCCGGGACTTTCAAGCGCGCATTGAGCACCACTGTCACAAAAAGCGAGATGACCGCTCCCCCATACATCCAAACAAAGGCAGTGGAAGAGATCTTGTTCGTGATGAAATCCAGTGTGGCGCGCAATTCATCACGGGTCGCGGCGGTGTTATCTCGGACAGAAACATAGTCCGGATGGTTTCGGGCAAGTGGAGGAAGCTAAGAATGAAAGTAATCGCACATGCAATTATCCGTGCGTGACTTACGAAAGCATGCACGAACAGATATGTCCCACCAAGTCCAACCATCCCAACCACCGCCAACGCACCGCCGAACATGTACGCCTCTCTGTTTGTAACCGCTGAAAGAAGAATGCAAGGAATAGCGCCAACCAACGAGAATCCCACCATGAACTTTTTTCTCCAATCTGACAGTAAAGAAAAATTACTGAAGGCTGAAGCAAGGGCAAAACTCACTTCCATGATCCGCAACTGCACCCATCCCCACAAACAGCACAAGCTGCACAAACGTCGCAACAGTTAAACAGTAGAAGTAGAATGATGACGGGTCGATCCATGCGCCATGGATGGGAACCACACAGGAATATCCTGCCACCGTCGTGTTACAAGGCACTGAGTGGTCGCTCGTCTCAAACGAGGCAGCAGCCGCAAGAGACTCGACGATCAGCGAAATGAAGAAGGAGAAACAGAACCTTGTATGAGTATGCGTCGAGTTATTGCTAAACAAGATGCCCAGGCACCCCTCATGTGCACTTACGCCATTGCGTACACAGATCCACCGAATGCGTACCATCCGCGGAGCTCTTTGGGACTAACTGGCGTTGTGTCGATATCTTCGAACTCGCCTCCGCTGTCGTGAGTGGTCGCCTTGGCCACGTTTCCAGCCATTTTTCGGAGATTTAAATTTTGTCAAGCCAATTTTCGCCAAATTTTTTCTAGCAACAAAGTTCCGAAGAGATCATTTCAATCCGCAGGACATAGGGACTTATCGTCAGTAAACTTCTTGTTTTCGTCCGTCTAGCTGCCCTTACATCTTAGCTTTTTCTTATTTGTTTTTTCGTGCCGCATTCTTCAATCGTCTCATCGTCGTGCAACCAGCAGACAAAAGGAGTTCGGCAAGACCGCGAATTGCAGTGACTCGCCCCGAGGAAATCCTCCTTCCGGTTATTGACAAACAATTTGTTCCGGGAGCAGCAAAATAGCACTTCATGATTTGATTTCATCCTGTTGGCATTTTGCGTCAGATTGGTATAGCTTTTAAACTTGATGTCAAATACGGTTTGAAGAATTGTATGGGTCCGTACTGGACACTTCTCGAAACGAAACTGGTCCACAGACCAGAACAAGAACACAAAACAGCAGACTTGCGCTGAGTAGCCGAAGCCGCGGACCGCAGCCGCGCGAGCAGAGCAGCACCCTTGGGTGGATGGTTGGTTGGTTTGAGTGGCGACAAGGCACAAAACCGAATTGAATGCCCCAGGCAGCAACCGCAGATCCGCTCACGATCGCCGTGTCGCTGGTCGTTCTGTTCTTCGTGCTGCGCTATCTGTTCGGTCCGTCGCTGCAGCGCCTGCCGCTCCTTGTCTTAATCCGTGTCCAGTCTCCCCCGCACCGCAGCCCTCCCAAAGCCAGAACCGACGCGGCCAACGCACCGACTCCCGCGCCGACATCGGCGCCGGTGCTGCTCGCAGAAGGCCCATCGTGGACCCTTCGAAGGTTCATGTCGCTCTCATTCCGCCGACCAACCCCTCTGCCAGGTCGATGCAGTCCTCGCCATGTTCCCAGACTACCCGCGCGCGACCATCGAGCGGGATTTAGCGCGCACCGATTCCGTCGAGCAAACTCTCGACAACATCCTGTCCGGGGCATTGGTGCGTACTTCGGGGCCCTACGCAAGTTCGCGTCTAACTATCATTCCACAGCCTGCCCCGCCTCCGGTATCGCCACCCGCCACCGCATCAACCCGCAACAGCGAATTGCCCGCGTCATTTTCTCCGTCGCCATACCTCGTATCTCCGTCCGAATCTGACGCGCCACCACCCGAAAACGTCTGGAACCCGAACCCAACCTCCCGCGAAGCGAACTTGCGTGCGCGAAAAGAGCATATGGTGCGACTCGCGCGCGAGCGTGCCCTCAAGAAAAGAACAGATGATGCGACGGATGACAATCATGCTGCAGCCGCGGTATCATCTAAACAAAAATTGGGATAGAGAAACAAAAGAAAAAAAATCAATTGAGAACTCAATTGAAATAGCAATATTATGTTTGTGTTGGCAAGAATAGTGTAATTTGTTCAGCCGAGAAATTGGTCCATCAATTCCTGCTTCCGTTTCCTCACAAGCCACGCCTCCACTTCGGACAATGTCGGAACACATTCGTCCACGTATTTATACACATTGCGCGTCTCTTCGAAAGATGCGCTAGGATCTACTCCATCATCTGCCGCTGGCGGATCGCCAAGTCCCTCCGACTTGTCATACGCAATTTCTTGCCCATACACTGGTTTGTCGTATCAATAACCTGCGCAACACCAAGTAATTCGAATGAATTTAACTCAACTGGCTTGCCGAAGTGCTGTTTCATACGCCACGAGTTTGCCATCCTCTTCATCTCTGTACCCATAGTAGTCAGCTCCAACTGCCTTGTGCATTTCTGCTCGAGTTTTTGGCGCGTCTTCCAAAGCTGGAATGCCTCTTCGTTAACTCTTATTTTTTGAAAATCGGCACTCACTTTGCTGATGCTCAAACAGCTCTTTAACGCCGGGTAGCTCTTTCGCTCGGCCAAAGTATCTGTAACCTCGACTACCCGGAACCTCTTTTCCCTCCGCATCTAGAACACGCGACGAGCCTCTCTAGACAAAGGGAATTAGAGGGTGCAAACCAAAAAAAAAAAAAGCAATTGGTCACACCCGATAGTCCGGACCGCCAAGTTCCTTAATGCGATATTCCCAATGCCGCTTTTCACGGAACAGCTTGTTGATTCTGTCATTCAGGTCGCGCACTTGATATTCTGTCAAGCCGGCTACGAAGAGAAAAAAAAAACAAGAGGCTTCATTCGACTTCGTTTCGTCTTCGTAAACCACTCACAGTCCTGGATCTTGCTGACTTTGCGCGATATCTCCCGAATGATGTTTCCGCGCCACTTGTCGGCCTCGCGCACGGAGGTGACCGACGCCGAGTTTGTCGGGCGCCGCTCGTTCTTGATTCCGATGCCCAGCTCAGCGTTCTGAGCCTCGCGAAAGCGATAGAGCATCGACTGGGCCTTCTCCTGGTTGCGCGCCTGGAGACAAACGTACGGAAGGTGGGTGGAGCGTGGGCAGAGGGAGTCTGACCATTGTGCCGTGTGGTGCGTCCGGTCTGTCTCGTGTTTTTCTTCAAGCCAAAGTGCAAGTGAGTCTTGCCCCTCCCCCGCGGCGTCATGCGCGCGACTGCGATGGCCTTCGAGCGACGGCCGTGCGCCATTCCCGCAAACCGTCTCTCCTCTCCAGCCCGCATAGACTGCCGCGTTCGTCCCGCGATGCTGCATTGCTTCCTCGCCGTCTCACCCCCACGCGCATGATGCGATGCGAAAGACCAGTTTCAGGTCTCGGCCACTTTGCGAGCGATATGAAAACGCCGTATAAATCTGTCGAAATTTCTAAGCCCGAAGGTGTCCGTTGGTACAAACACTCGCGACGAATCGCAGAGAACGTCCGGGGCTATTCTGATGTGCGTGCTGTTCGGAGTGATAACATACTCGATCCATCGCCGGCAATGCACGTGAAAGTGGAAGGGAAAGTATAGAACGCGCTGTCGAGGTTCTTTATCGTCTGTAGCGGCGGTCATATCCGCCGCCTCCACGGTCGTCGCGTCTGTCGTAGTCCCTCCTGTCATGATCACGTCGATCGTCGCGTCGGCCTCCGGCGCCATGGTCATCCCGCCCCCTAGGCCCGCCCCAACCACCACGCGTATCCCCACCTCCAGCTCCGCCGCCGCCATTTGCACCAAGGAGACTTGCGCGTCGGTTTTCCCAGTCTTTGACCCATTCTCGAAGCTTCTTATACCCCACATGTTGCTTTCCAGTGATATGGTCCTGCATTCGCTGTGTTGAGTCATTCGCGACCAGTGTTGCGGAGCATATTTCGCAAACGACAAGACGCCGATTGTTCGTTGCCTGCGAAACAAATGTGAATTGAACAGCAACAAATGGTTAAAACTTTTGAAAAGTACGGCACGCAAAAACTCACGTTCCGAATGGACTCAATATTCTGCTTCAAAAGCTCGACTGTAACCCACATGTCGATTGCTCGGTCGACGCTGCCGGCGCTTCCGAGTTCCATAATCTGACTCAAATGCTCCTTTATCTGCCCTTCAAGCATTGCCACGCGCTCCTCTTTTTCGTCATCCTCATTTTTCATCGCATCGGCGATTCCGCCATATGCCTGCTGGCCTGCTTCATCTAGTCCCATTTGAACATTAACTTTTTCCTTCTGACGTCGTACCGTTCTATCCATGTCCTGCACAAGCCGGTTTGCCAGATTATAAAACTGTTGTTCGTGTCCCAGATGATACCGGTCTGCTGACGATTGGTATCTGTTTAAAAAAAAATACCAGTGTTGAGAATGAAGCAGAGCGGTCCTTCCGATAAACCCACGCAGCAACAAGTTTCTCGTCGTGCAGCTTCTTGTCGCACACGCCAATGTCGCATTTCGTGTTTGTGAACAGATCGTAAGGACAATAACCGCTCGCTAGCTGGTATATGCACATTTGCGGGTCTTTGTATGTTTTGGTGGTGCCCAGGAGGGGATTCATCAGCTGGTAGATCATGAGTTGTTGATTATCAGAGCGTTTTAAGTGTTAGTGACACGCAACAAGGGGCCTGGTGCTAACCTCTTCCAAGAGCTTGCGCTGCGCGTCCATCTTGTGAGATGTTGTTTTTTTTTGTTTTTGTTTGTTTTTCTTTGTGTCAATTTCTGATCTTGCTGCGCAGCCTGGCCGAAACTTTACGACCAACTGCGCAACTTGTTCTTTAATTTCTGGTAAGAAACAACAACATATGCCAGCAGAAGGCTGCACTCCATCAAAGCTTCACCGTGCCAACGATATCGTACTTCTTTTGGTAAAATGCAACCCATTTGTCCAGAGTCTCCATCTTTCGTTCATTTCAGGTTTCATCGCGAGGAAAAATAAGATTTTTAAGTTTCCACCTTTTAAATCAAATCTTACTTGCTCCGCATTCAGTGTCGAATAGTCCGCCACGCAGTCTTCGGCTTTCAGTGACGACATTCCAAGCGCCCTCGACGCATCCTGCCCATTGAACGAAATGTTAGCGTTGAAATCGGACGCGGCGGGGATCTGGCACAGCTTCATCCCGCCAGCCCCGCAAGCAATACAAAAGCGAGACGTCTCAAAGGGGGCATAAAAAGATGTTCCCATGCACCTTTCCCGCGAAGGCAGAGTATCCGGATCCAGGGGAATACATGTTCCGAGCGGACGAAACGTCGTACACGACGCCCTTGAGCGCAAGATAGACGGGCTGAGCGGCATCGATGCCGTTGTATTTTGCAAGCTCCGCGGGGCTGAAGGCCCTTGTTCCAGGCGGCTTCCGTGTGCCGTAGTCTGCGTTCGGCCCAAACATTTCTGACAGCTTTCGTCTTGGGACCGTACACAACTCGTTTATTAAAAACCCTCACCAATCGCACCTTTTTGGCATGAGAAAGTCACAGCATAGTTTTGGAACGTGTGGTCAGTAGAGAAAATCAGCGATACAATGCAAAAAAACCGTCTGAAATCTGACACATGTAAAAAATGGTAAGACATATCACAAACAAGTCGAGCAACTGTTCCAATGTAATGTGCAGCACGGGCGGGGCAGAGTGCGACATTACGAGTTCTCTTGCGACATGCGCAACGTGCAGTTATGCGCACAGCTCTAGCACACCGCTCTAGACTAAGACTTCACTTGTGTTGCATGCCTGTCCAACGGCGCTGCAATGCTACAATTGTGCGGGCAGAAATTATCCGTACAGATCGAAGGCGCTACGCAAACCGTGACCTAACAACCCGAGTTGCATGCGCCGATTTCCTCTTTTCTAGATAGACATTGGCTCCTGGGTGGCTTAGAAATCGACTATGATCGCCTTTTTCGATCGTTAACCTTCGGCTGCTTTCGCAGGGACGAGAATAAGTCTAACGGCATTGGAAGTCTGGAGACTTAAATTGTAATTCTTACTCATGCTTGTCATCAGCTCACGTAATTTAATGGTTCATAATAAAGCAAACAAACGTATACCAATGCCTTCGAAGAGAGATCGTTTCATGGACCGATTAAATACGGCGCAGCCTACTTTCACCAGAATTGCGGCAGTCGGTTCGATTTCATCTGAACGATAAAAAGAGGCACGTCAAGTCTCAGGTTCGGCACTTGCTTCGTATCAAGAATAAAACTGTGACGTTGAGGACGCTTCAATCCCGAGCACAATCTTTGCGAGTTCACTCGCAAGCCCTGCGGCATCACCTGACCAAGTCCGAAGAAATGTGTATGGTGGTGGTTAGCGGCTGCAACCACACACCCGCGAAGCGAAAAATGAAGCCATACTGCTACTCCGGAGGAATACAAAAGTCGAGCAGCTTTGGTGAAACCGAATTTGAAAACCGTGAATGTGGTGGAACCAAATATAAAGGAAGCACACCTCATTAGTGGCAAAGAAGGTGCGCTTGGCTTCCTTCTTCTGATTGATTCTATCAGTTATCTCGCTGGAAGCAAGTCTGTGAGGCTGTTGGCCAAGTGGGCTTGTGACTAATTTGCTCATTCATTTTCATTTTCTGTCACTATTGCACTGCAGACATTCATTGGTCCCAAAAAAGAAAGCGGTGCGCAGTTGCTTGGTCAGAGAAAGTTTCACGGACTTGTCGATATCGTTTCCGATTCAGGGGGCTGCTGCGACCACGAACACCGGAGAGCCCCACACGTGCATCTGGGCTGTTGCGGCCAAGACTGTGCGAGACACTTCCGACGTTTGAAAGGGGTCGGTCAACCGCACATAAAAAACCTTTTTTTGCGGCGCAGTGCTTCGCCCACTCTCCCCTGAGTGTCTACTATGCTTCCACCGCCGCCTCCCGTTGCACACCGCCCGAAACATCAGCTTCTTCTCGTTCTCGACATCAACGGCACCCTCATTGACCGCCTGGGTCGCGGCGCCGAGCGCTCCCTCGCTAACAAGAATCCGCTATGCCCTGCTGCTCCGGACCTCACCCTTAACAATCACAGGTGCTATCGTCTTTAGTTTTGCATGGGAGAAACTCAAACTCGCTCTATGACAGAGTCTATCTGCGTCCTTATCTCGACGCGTTTTTCAGATTTCTCTTCAGCAACTTTCACGTTGCTGCGTGGACCAGCGCAATGCCGCAAAATTCTGGTCCGCTTGTCGAATACATTTTTGAGCCATTTGGAGGCGCCGAGAATTTGGAATTTGTATGGTCAGTGGTGGCTTTTTCATTGTCATTTTGACAAGGTGGCGCGATTACCACAGGAATCGCCAACACTGCATTGTCGAACCAACACCAGATAATCCGTACAATTCGGTTAAAGACCTTCGGATGATCTGGAAAGCGCGAGATACCGTTTTGGCCGCACATAGCCACGAGAAGGGCAACTTTGAGAAAACCAATGAGCGGGGGATTTGGAATGAGCACAACACCATTCTGATTGACGATAGTGCATCCAAGTCATGTCGCACCCCACGGAACCACCTCCTCGTGCCTACCTTCAGCGTTGGTGACTTGTGCCTCACTCGAAACTGCGATGAGGACACGTCCCTCTTATCTGTTCAATCCTACCTCGAAGATCTTCTTGCAGATTATGACAGGTACAGCCATGGCGGTGGACACACCAAAACGTCATGGAGCGTTCAAACCTTTCTCCAGCGCAATCCACTGTTCATTCAGACGAATTCGCAGCTCTTCCTCGACGCTCGGTACATTGCATATCCGCTGCCGCATGTACGGGACGGTCGCCATCGCGCGGGTGTGAATCGTAAGCTTATTGAGCACGCTATCGGTGGCATCCAAGCTGTCAACACTGGCGTTGATGAGGGCAGTGCGGAAAAAAAGATCGCCAAAGACAAACCCAACAAAAAATGGAAGAATTTTAAGCGAGGCCAAAAAGGACCGGGACAGGTGAACTGCGATTCTACGGATGCCCTTGAGAGAGAGAACACTCGCAAGGAAGCGGATGTGGATGCGGATGGCGTCGATACGGACGACGCGGAGACAGTAAGAAGGACGCGCCCTGAGTGACGAGCGAACGTCTTAGTAAAGTGAGCATTTTTTCGGAATGAACCAAATGCCAGAATCAGACTCTGCGCCAGCATGCTTTGCTCTGCCCTACCAGCTAACGGCCGTGGAAGAATTCTCCGCTCCGAAAGGCATAGCGTATGTTAATCGGTTCTCTAGCATCTCCGCGATGCCTGAGTTCTCTCGGTGGAATCATGAGGTTTATCCCTGATTCCTCAGGGTTCCAAAAACAACTGAAAAAACTGCCACGATTCCAGGAGCTCCGTGTTGCATATTATTCTATCGAGAAAACGAATCGGCCGCTGCTGAATTCGGGATTCATCAAAGAAGAGAGTCGTTCGACGCATTCCTGTGATTCTGAGATAAAAGTAGACGAGGTAGTTGACAGGATGCAGCCTTTAATTGTTGATATCCAGGTAGGTTTTGTTGTGAGCCAAGCATTTCATCAATTGCAGGAATCGAAGGTAGATCCGGTTCCTGATGGTCTCTCAATAGGGACTTCCGGAGGGTCGGCTTCTGGTGTCAATGAGCGACATTCCGAGCAGTTAGTGATTCCTCAGTCAATCAAGACAGCTGTTGATAAATTCTGGTTGTATCTATCGTCGCCAAGTGTCGTAATTGGCTCGGAACTCAGAAGATTACCGCCCGAAATTGTGTGGGTGGGTCTTTCCGATGTGTCTCGACACCACATGAAGCTCTTGAAAGAACTCACGCTCAACTGCGAGTTAACCAATTGGATTGTGCCAATGACAGACCATTTTGCCAAACTAAAGGAGAGATTGCGCTTTTCAACCTGTATTGGACATGACGCTGCCAAACATGTTGACGATTTTATTCAACATGTTGGCCGCTTGGAGTCTGCCCTGTGGTTGTTGGAAAGGCTTAACGACAGAATGGAGTTAGGTTTTACCGCTGACGAAATTTCTTGCATTACTATGCTGCGATTCTCTTCCAAACTTTCGGACGTTGACAGTCTAGAATCAGAAGCTGATTTGTATGCCAGCAAATCGTTCATGAATGTCGTGAATTCTTGCAGTCATCACCAATTCCGAGAAACTGTCTTAAAACTTGTTTGTCTGCCCACACCTACGATCCACATGTCTTCGGATGCTCTTACAGAGCCGTCGCCTGATAATGTCATTTCTTCTATCACTACTGCTTCAGAATTTTGGGTTGCAGTCTCTGAAGTTTGTTCCTCCTTGAAGAAAAAGGAAAAAGTCCGAGAGCACACCCTCATACTAACTGCTCCAATGAATGTTATTTGGCAAGCGTTGATCTCAAGCTCTTCAAACAACATAGCAGACATGTCTATTTTGACGCGTAGCTTACCGTGCAAAGAGTGGGCCTCTTGCTTCGCAGCAAATCTGTTCGCTTTGAAAAAAACTGCACGCGAGAAGATTCACATCAACGATAGTCGCAAGCGCACTTCAAAGGCATTCTTCAGTGCTGTGGATCGCCTTGAGTCAGCGGTTCTCCTGGTAGAGCGCCTGCACCAGAAAACCGATCATTTCAATCTCGCACTATCAAAGTCTGAAACCAACTCCCTTAAAGCTCTTTCTATTCGACAGCCGCTTGACAGCGATGAAATGCAAAATCTCTCAAAACGGGTGGAAGAAAAGGTGAAGGAATTGTTCAACAAATGCATCGCATTCTTTTCGGATAAGGAACTGAAGGAAGTTCTCGAAAGAATTTTCGGTGGTCCTGGAAACGCGAGGCTTGTAAAAATTGAAAGATCTGCCTATTTCCGGTTGCGATTGCCTGAGAACCCTGAAGAGGTTGAAGATTTTCCAGAGCCTCAGAACGATGGCACCGTCGGAGCAAGCGACATGACGAGTTCAGTCAAATCAGCTTTTGATTGTGATAGCGTTGTCAATCTAAATCAAGAACAAGAGCTGTCTCAACCGGTGCTTGAAACATCAGAAGAGGTCGAACTTGATTGCTCACCGCAAAAGAAATCCGACCTTCGCTTTGGCCCTGATTCTGAGCTATTGATATCTGGGCTTTATACAACTGTCCTGGGTGGAGTATGGGAGGTGTGTTTGTCAGACCGAGCGCAATCAGCGCTGAAAATTATTTCTCGGAATCAGTCAGTATTGCAGCCGGTTTTTGCAAGCTTGAAAGCCATTGCTGAAGGATTTTGGCTCGGAGCCGTTTGCAAGCCTTTAATGCACGAAAGTTTGATCGTGCCTGTGTATGAAGCGAAAGTTTTGGTATGGTTTTGACTTGTGTGATTGTTCACCATTCAAGAAGACCAACAGAAAGACTTGCGGATCATTTGGCAAGTGGATGTTGCCTGGCTGGAATCTTGTCAATCCAATTGTCAGATGATAAAAATTTGGAACATTGGAAGTCAGAAAGATTTGGATGGTATTATTCCCAGGATTGTTGCTGCCCAAAAAACGTACTCCATTGAACGACGAAGTCGAAGCTCTTTTCGAAGCGATAAACGAGATGGTATTGTTTTCCCCACAGCTTTCCGAGATGATGGTGGCGATGCGAAGCACGTGACAAAGACTAGCAATGAAAAGTTGGATGAAGTGGATGCATTGCTCATGCATGACATGGCGGTGACGTCTAAATTTGTCCCATTGTCTAAGGTACTGTGGTTGATACTTCTGTCAGATAACTCATTTTTTTATAGGTGTTCCTGAACTGGCTGATTTGCACAAAAAATGAAGCTGCCGAGTTTCCTTTCATGCTGAGCGAATCAGAGGATGTGATTGTCAGGCACCCAAAGTCTGTTCTTTTGTGTGGTCGCAGCGGTACCGGCAAAACGTCGTGCAGTATTTTTCGCCTCCTGTCGATGTATTACGTTTACCATTGCCGAGCAGTTACGCCTCTTTTTTCATCTCCATCATCTGTGGGAGAGATCAAAATGACCAATCATCTGCACCAAATTTTCTTGACGGCATCCCCCGACTTTTGCATGCGCGTCCGAAGTTACTTCAAAAGACTGTTGACTAGTCTGACTAGAGAAAAGGACAAAGCCGATATCGATGGATCAGAAACTGTATCCACACGATCAGAAGCCTTTTTGAAAACTGTTGCCGCATATAAGCGAGGGAAGAATACTGCAAGTGAAAGCAAACAGATGCAAATGGCTTTTGAGGCACTAGAAAATGGCGGCAGTCACGGGATCGTTGAAACTGAGACGGAAGAAATGTTCGAAGAAGGCATGGAGAGTAGGCTGCTTGGAGCTGTACCTGAATCACTGTTAGACTTGGAAGACAAACATTTCCCGCTTTTTCTCACGTATCGAAAGTTTTCGTCAATGCTTCGATGCGCCTTGGGGCTGGAAAAGGCATCTGATGATATCTTGACCTCCTTGGATGATCCGGAACCATTTGAAGTTGATTATCCCATGTTTTTGTATAATTACTGGCCACACATCGATTCAAAACTGACTCACAATATGGATCCGTCTCTGGTATACAATGAGATTATTGGTGTTATCAAAGGATCATATTCTGCAGCGAAATCGCAAAAGGGTTGTTTGAGCCGCGAAGAATATGTGGCTTTGAGTGAAAGAAGTTTTGGAACTTTTCGTGGGCAAAGGAACAATTTGTATGATTTGTACCTAGCTTACGAAAAGGTAAAAGGAGAGGATCTCGATGTCATTGATAAGTAAGCTTGTGAGAGTTTTTACAGAAGCGGATGTTGAAGAATTTTCAGAGCCAATGAAGTTAATCGCGTTCTTTCCGAGAGGCCATACCGCGGACCGCCAATTCATGAAATATTCGTGGATGAAGTTCAAGATTTAACGATGGCACAACTCCTCCCCCTTGTAGGAATGTGTGCTAGCCCTGGTAGCGGCTTGATGTTTGCCGGCGATACTGCACAGACGATATCTCGCGGGTCATCTTTCAGATTTCAAGATTTGAGCAGTATGATCCATACAGTTTTGGAGTTGAAACATGGGAAGGAGTTTGCAGTTAAAACGCGCCCCGATCAGTTTCAGTTGACTCGAAATTGTGAGTAATTTATAGTATTATCGGTTCACATTCTTCACCAGACCGTTCCCATGATGGCATTCTACGGCTTGCAGCCTCGGTGCTTGACTTAATTCAGAACTTTTTTCCAAACTCGATTGATTCGCTTGAGAGAGATATCGGCGCTGTAGATGGACCGTTGCCTGTTTGTTTCCTTGGAAAGGATCAGGATTTGCTGGGAATGTTTGGGCTTAGCGGCAATCAAGAACGTTCAGTGGGTGACTCCCTAAACTCGTCGGTGCAAATCGAGTTTGGGGCTGAACAAGTGATTTTGGTCAGAAATAACGATGATTACGACCGTCTTCGCTCCATGCTCGGGGATACTGCTCTTATCTTAACGGTAGAGCAATCCAAAGGTTATTTTTCGGGTTTCTTTGTTTTTCTTAAGAATTAACTGCCAGGAATGGAATTTGAAGACGTTTTAATGTACTGCCCTTTCGGTAGCAGCCCCGCCGGGAGTGGATGGCGGGTTTTCTTCTCTCAAATCGAAGGAAATACCGAACCATACCCAACGTTTATACCAGAAAAGCACAATATTTTATCTGTTGAACTCAAAGTTTTGTACACTGCTATCACACGCGCAAGAAAAAGGGTTTGAAGATTTCTTCATTAGAATGAAGTTAAAAACTTAAAATAGCTTTGGATATTCGACTCAAATGCTGAAGCCAGAACACCTCTGTTCAGTCTTTGGAAATCCAAAGAATTAGTAACAACAATAGAATCGACTGCCGATTTCTCTTTCATGTCTATTGCACAAAAATCCTCACCTGAGGCTTGGCGGAAAAATGGGAAAATGTTTTTTGAACGACGACAGTATGAGCCTGCACTCTTGTGTTTCCGACAGGAGCACAGAAGCAGACCTTCTGCGCAGTCACTTGAGCTTTGTACTCTGTCCGAAGCAAACATGCTCCGCGTAAAAGCGATTCGGCTGAAAATGCAAGAAAAAATAACGGAAGCAAAAGTTGAATTTAAGAGGTCTGCAGAACTGTACTTACGCGTCGGTGGTAACGACCGTATCTTGACTGCTGCACGGTGTTACGAACGTGGCGAGTGCTGGATATTGGCGGCAGATACGTTTGTTCAAGTTTCTCGCGATCTAGACGCTGCGAGATGCTATGCCAGCGGCAAAAGCTTTCAGCTGGCTGGATCTTTCGCTTACCGGGCAGGATGCCAGCTTGACTTGCCAACAGCGGAAAAACTGAAATTATTTCATCAGGCAATTGACTACTACAAATCAGGAAGCCATTATTCAGAAGTTGTCAGCATCATCAAAGACAACAAAAGTCTTTTGGATCCAGCCGTCATTCGCAGAAATATATTCAAAGCTTCCAAGTATTTCGAAACTAAGAATGACAAGAAAATGAAATTTGCGGCTCTATCTTGTTTGGAGTTGGATGAATGTGAAATACTTTTGAAAATGGAAAGGTGATATAGCTTTTGTGTCTGAGACGCTGATATTTTACAGAAATTTTGGTGCCCTGGCGGAAATATTTTGCGAACATAAGGAATACGCCTCAGCTGCCGAAGTTTATGATGTTGAGCTTAACAATCTTAAGATGGCAGAGAATTGCTACCGTATGGAAAATGACGTTGAACATTTGTGTTTGTCCCCCTTCCTTTATTTGTAAACTGAAAAAGAAAAACAATCGAATGTAGCGAAAGCTTTCGAATGCTTTGTAAGACGAGTATGGGGTCAATTATTTGACACTAAGGAAGACTGGTTGCTCGGAGGGCAATTAACTGTCGAAGATTGCTCCGATATTCAGTTGCAGATCGCAGAATGGAAGAACGTTGCAACGAATACGACCATCAGGGGGCAAAATCAAGAGATTGATTTCATGATAACGAATTTGAAATTGCTTCACTGCGCAATAGAAAATGATGAATACAAACTGTCACGCGCAAGCCTCGACGATTTGCTATCGATTCATGCATTGAAAGACAGTGTGACTGAAATAAGGAGGCATTTGGTGATTATATCAAGGGTTCATTGGATGCTACAATTGCCGACTGCGCCGAGTTTCGAAATTGGCATTGAGCTACGCAAAATTCAACTGCGCTCAATCGCATATCTGACAGGCCTAATTGAGATTTTCCTGGCTTCCAGGAATGGGTTTGATGCCAGAGACTCTGGTTTGGCTTCACAGTTTGAGCGTTTGTTCTTGGTTGAGGAAGATCCTTACATGCCGTCGTTCCGAATTTTCCCAAAGTTCTTGGCGAAAGAATGTGTGGCATCCAACAAGCAAGATTGTAACGGCATGTTAAAGGCAGAAATATCAGAAGTTCATGATCATCTAGGAACAGCACTGACTTCCTTGCTGATTAGTTACGCAAATATCCTTGATGAAGCAGTCTTTAACGAGATGGTCACAAAGCAGTCGTGCCCACAAATGCTGCTGAACGGTGATTGCACCAACGAAAAATGTGGTCGGTATCATTTCCAAAAAGGAGATGAATTCGATGAAACGCGCCTGAGTGCTTGTATACAGCTTTTATGTCTGACTTTGACTTGTCGTCGACACTGTCGGTCTGCAAAGTTGGTGTATAGTCCTGTGAATGAACTTGATAAGAAAAGGCGCAAATTGCTCGAAAACATTGTGGACTTCATCAACCCGTGGAGCAAACCCACACCGACCAATATCCGAATTCTGCAAAGTTTTAAAACTTCCGTCCGCGAAAAATTTCAATTTTATCTCCAGGCTTTGCTGAAGTTTGGATGGACCCCACAAAAGTTTGCAATAACCAGATCGCTGCAGACGTATGAAATTTTATTTGACAGTGAGAGCGTCTGTAGGGAAATGTCTTTTTTGACTAGGGCTTGGAACTATCCGCCTGAAATGGTGTATCTAAAGGATGGGCTGTTTTTGTCACAAAATCCTGTGCAAGTTGTTGATAACGTTTTGAGGCAGAGCACAGCACTTCAAAGTTTTGCAGAACAAATCCCGTCGGAAAAATTGCGAGACCACCGCAGAAATAAGGCAACTCTTCTATCTTTAATTGAATTTGGTATTTCTTTGATCTTATTGCTGGAATGCTCGGCCGTAATTCTCCCAACGTCGTGGGTTCGACACATCGCTGGCCGCTTCCCTAAATTCGATCCTTCAAAATTTCAACCACCGAATATAAGCTGCCGATTGGAGATGCAAAAAATTCTCGATGCCATTTCAAGCCGGCGAGAGGAATTTTTCGAGCTTCGAATTGCGCTGTTGAGGACTATCTTTATGCAACACGAACCCAAGATTTGGAATCCAGAAAAAGCATTCTCAAATGTTCCGTTTCAATCTTCCAGGGCGATGGTTGGAATTCCAGATTGGATCCAAGCGAAATCTCCATTTCATTTCGTCAAACAATTGATTGAGAAATGCTCGCAGGACAGTTTGATATTTTTGTGTGGACTGCGTCCACAAGTGAACCAAGATTTTCTGTGGAGCAACACAGCGAAAGCCTTTGCCGAAAAGAATGTTGATTTCGGATATATTCGGAGTCATGCCACAGAATCTTTTTTGAATTTTTTGGGAAGGGCAGGAAAGGCTGTTGTTTTAGATCCCGAGGTTAAAGAATTTATTCCGGAAGACGAAGAAGGCGCAGAGAAACCCAAAAAGAGAGAAACAGTGGGCACGATCTATGCTGAAGTTTCGGACCTTAACAAGGAGCAAAAAAACAGGACTCCAGTTCTTTCAGTGCAGCACGCAGCTATGAAAATTCTTAAGTGGTATCGCCGCTGCATTTACTTGAAAAATCAAAAGCGAAAGCTTGCAGCTCTCAAAATTGAAAAGTGGTGGAATCGCGTTTTCAGAGCGCCGAAGAAATCATACTTTGACAAAGTCTTTTCTGAAGTTTTAAGCACCGTGCGAGTTTGGAGATCAATGGAGAACACTATTGAGCTACAAAACTGTAGGGCTTATTGCCATTGGTACCTCGTGCATGCGCCTGGTATAATTTTTAATGCCTCTGAGGCTCTTCAAAAAATTGCACCATTGTGTCAAATTCTTCAACAAAATCTTGAAGATGACGAGTTTGATCTGAGTCAAAAGTATATGTATGGTTCAAGGATTGTTATTTGTATTTGACAGAAAATTTTCAGAACGCTCCAAAACAAGCAAAAAAAGGCGCTAGACAATATTTTGCCGAAGGCAAAAAACCACAGACACCTCAAGATATCGGACCTGAAAGATAATCTTGCTTTGGTAGACCGCGTGACCTGCGAAATTCTGGAGGCTGCACGCAAGCACCACTTGTATACACACAAGCACGATCGGCAGGCCCATCAGCGTGAGGCCGCACGCGAAGGAGCAGCCAGAACGGCACCAAAGCCACTGCCACCACGTGTGGTTGTTGGAGAGACAGATGAGGAGATGCGCGAGGTCGAGGTGATGACTACAATGGAGAAGAGCGCTAAGAAGTCCCGGAAGAGCCGCCAGGGCTGGTGAATGAAAAACAATGTTGCTTGCTGCGTAAAAAGATTGCACCAGACTTCCGCCTCACTAAAGAAGCCATTGCCATACATACTGCGGCGGTCACTCGAAACTTCGCCGTTAGTCCGCAAATGGGTTCGTTGCACGCTGTGGTCCAACCAGTTTTTGGCTGAATAATTCCATCCAGATTACAGGAATGCCTCAGGAACGAACGGCCAACTCGTTTTTTTGGATGATGTGAATTTTTGTTTATTTTTGAAGACAAAGTTTGCTTTTGAAAAAAGAATAACCAAACACGGCGACTTCGCAGTTTCCTAAATTCACCGAGATTGTTGAACTCGCTCTGCCTGACGGATCGAAGCGCTCTGGACAGGTTCTGGAAGTTCATGTTCAAGAAAGTTGTTCGGTTCTTCCCTGCGCTGTGCAGGTTTTTGAGGGAACATCTGTCCCGAAGGAAATGCCGAACTGCATTCCAGAGAACATTCGGTAATATTCTGTCAATTTCACCAGGTGTTCTGACTATCTTGTTTTCGAACCGTAAAAAAAAAGCAAGTAGCGAACACGCCAACGTAACTTCTGAAAGAATGAATGTCCCGAGAAGAAAAATTATTTGTTTCATAATTCCGAGAATCACTTTGTTGTTAGTAGAGTACTTTTGTGAAACTTGATACTTTTGCTAATTCTATTTTCGAAATATGTGACCTCATTGACTGTCGGTGTTGCTTGTTTTTTGATAAGAAAGGTCATCCATTTCAGCACCATTCTGGGACGCGCTAAGCTGGCGATGATCAGGAATTGGATCAGATACTGTTTTCCAAGCTCAACGCCGTTGCGGCAGCCGACGTCTGTTCTCTCGCAATCCGGTCGTCGATCTCCACGGAAGTGCACCCATTGCAGCCAATGTCGGTAAGCGCGGAAATCAGGCAGCTTGAACGCAATGTATTGCAGCGGGTATGCCGTGGCGCCGTACTCGTCGAGCTTGTCCTTGAGCAATTTCGCGTCCTTGAAGTGCACTTAGAAGATCTCGTCGCGGAACTCGTATATCGGCTTGGTGTCGACGAATCCGACTTTCATATTTGGTTTTTGTTAGTGAGCACTGACTGGTGGGAGGAAGCTGTACTTGATTTATCCTTCACAGAAAAAAATTGAAGCCTATCAATAACACAAGTTATTACAGGTATAGATGTCAGATAGCCATTCAAAGTTTTAAAATAATTTCATAAAAACTAAATACTCAAATTTTCACTTGCTTCGTCCTATCTTTACCTTAGCAGCTGATTTTACGGTGACTGTGTGCCTGGACCTTCCCAAACGAAGACTGTTGGCATTTGCAGCCAAGTGGCGCGCAGGATTAGTGAGTGGCGGCGAAACGGGGCTTGCTGGTTGACCATATATTGGTGAAAGAACACAGTGACTTTATTTTCAAGAAATATTCTGGAAACAAGAACTTTCCTGTCCACTGAGTGGGGAGGAGCGGTGGCAGAGACTGGCCGAATTCTTTGATTCTTGATCTTTCTTCTGTTTGATGCTTTAGTGGACGTCCAAGAATGAAGTCAGTGGCGGGCATCGAAGCTGACACGATAATATCCTTGAGCTCTTGTTCGAAAAGCAAATGAGCACTTTCATATGTTTGGTTACTGGCAACAACGTGAAGTTGTTATTACGGAGATGGACGCCGTAATAAAAAATCGTAAAAAATGCAAGAATGCTTGCTAAATAGATACTTTGCCTTCTACCAGATTTGAACTGGTGGCCTCCTGCTTACTAGGCAGGCGATCTAACCAACTGAGCTAAGAAGGCTGAATATTTTTGATAGGGAATTGGGTGATTCCTTATCTGGGATGTTCAGCGGGTAGTTTTTGGAGAAAAGCGGGTTCGAACGGCGGAGTCGGACGACGTTCGGACTTGGA